>CAHIKZ030002778.1:1545000-1572500 GCA_903632075.3 Acanthosepion pharaonis | reverse complement strand
GTGGCTTCCCTCTGTCTCTTCTACAAATATTTTCATGGCAACTGCTCTGATGAGCTTTTTTTTCCTGGTGACCTGACTGCATGAATCATGACTGCATGAAGGGAAGAATTACTCAGACTGCTGCTTGGAAAGTTGGTTCACTGTGCTAGTCAATTTTTCTTGTTGAAAAATGAGACATTTTTATCCTTGGCCCATATGCATATTGGTACCTCACATTAAAATGACCATGTTTCTCTCATATCCTATGCCCATGGATTTAAGTTAAATACAAGTTGAAAGTGTAATAATTTAATCTTGAGGATTTCAACTCTGTGCTAACATCTCCCTATTGCACAAAGGTTGGGGTTCAGAATACTTTCATGCTTGTCGTTGGTATTGGGTAATTTTTTGGCACATGAAAAATGATATGAACAAGTAACGAAAATTTGAAAAAAAGTAGACATTGGAGCAAGTTCTTTGTGCCATATCCCTTCAGGTTGTTGACAATCATGGCCCTGCACTTTTCCTTCCTTTGTAGATCTTAATGACATTTTTTTTTGCCATCTCTCCAAACCATGCTCCACCATTCATTCAATTAAGCTCACAAAGTAGCTTGTGCATTGCTTTCCTTTTAATCTGCCTTGTGCGTATCAAATTTTCTAAGCCTTCTTTCCTCAATGTGTGCCTCAGAAATTTCAACTTTTTTTTTTTTTTTTTTCCCTGATGTCGTTTTTGTTGGTAATATCTCTAGAACTTTGTTGTTGCTCATGTTTGGTCCATGGTATTCTCAGCATCCTTGGTTCAAGTCTCTTTTTCATCTGTGAGAAAATTGTCTAGCAATCACTGCCATATCGGAGGACTGATGCTACATAACAGTTTAGTACTATTTTCTTTGTTTCTAACGATACATAATCTTAATCGTAACATTTCCATGTAACTATATTTTTTGTTCAAGGGACTGTACTCTCAGTATATATATATATAATAGAAAAAAAGTTACTTCCCTTAATTAAAAAACCATTTTAAAATTTTGGTCAGCTAAAAAAAAAATAATTTTATGATTAAAAAATGTAATAATTTTTTCAAAAGTAAGTTTGTGTTTATTTTTGAGAAATCCTGGTTGCGTAGCGGCTGGAACAGTTTGCGTTCACTTCCCGTTGGTGAAAATGAATGAATCTTCTAAAAAAAATCACAATGGCTGCAAACAGTAATTGTTTGAGAAATGTAGACAAAAATGATTGCCTCATGTGTCATCTGTGCTACGGAATTGCTTTGTCTATTGTTTACTAAGCTTAATGCTGCTACAAATCAACATTAGATCCCCAGTGAGGCTCAAATTCACAACAAAAGCTTCCTAATCTTCTCCGATATCCTAATATAGTTACAAAGTTTAGTCTGGCACAAGGTCAAGGTAACGCGGCTTCACTACACTAACGAATGTTTAAAAGATGAACCTGTCAATTCAACCATAACAGAAATCTTTATAAAGCGTAGTTTAGTCTGGTACAAGGCCACTATAAATAGAACATCCAGTAAAGATCGAACTCTGAACATTAGCTACTTAGTAAATTGCAATGTAAGCGTTCTGTAGACTAAATTTAATTTAGTTTTGTTACAAGGCATGACACGAGACACCTAGTGAGGATTGAATTCACTATTTAGTAGCAATATTATGACGCTAACTATCAATTTACGGTAGACGCCCATTTGGCAGTGTATTTTATTACTAAAATTTAATTCAGTTGGTTATGAGAAACATTCTATTTAGCCACTTGGGAGAAAGTTGCAGACGAGATATTTTGTCGATATGCCGTCACACAAAAATATCTCTGTCTCATTTACACTGCTACATTGTTATAGTCTGGCTGTGCTGGCCCATTTTAGGAAAACTAGGAAATTGCCATTTACTGGAAATAAACGACAATCTAAAGACAATTAAGGTGATTCCGCATACTCTGTAGTACGAACGAAGCTAAACGAGACCCCCCCCCGAACACAATATCATAAAAATAGATCAGAAAACTGGTTGTATTTCACGGTGTCTTGTAAACGTATAGGTCGACCGTAGGTTACGCGTGGGCGTATAAATAAATATGTCCACAACAGCAGAAATGTTAAAAGTGATTAAATGATCGTACATAAACTTGTATAATATTAGTTTTTTTTTCGCCCCTTTTGCACGGAAGGGGGCCCTGAGTTACACGTTTGAAAGATTCGTTGTTGATTGGTTGGTTGTTTCTGTTCAGCGCGATATCTACCTCTATAGGTTATTTTAATGCTGAATCTAAATATTTTGTACGCATTTTTATTTTATTTTGCAAAATAATGACGGTTTAGTGATACGCATTATTAATTAACCCATACCTGGGGGGAGAAGAGAAGGATTCATGCCTTTCTCAAAGGCATTTGCACGTAAGTGAATATAACGGACCCAACTGGAATTGGAACTCAGCTCTTCGATTAACAATTCTGAGTCATCCATTAGATTACCGGTAAATCCAAGCTTACAGCATCTGGTATTCCCAAGCAGTCACCCATCTAGGTACTCAACAGGCAGACGTTGCTTAACTTCAGTAATAGATTCATTGTGATATGCATAGTTGTTTGTAAATTTCATACATACATAAGATGAACTGTGGTTGCAATAATATGAGACAGTATTTTCTTAATATCTTTTCCAAGATTGGATGAATGGTTTGTTTTGGGGCTGAAATATTTGCATCACGTACCACCAGAACTTTTAATCAATATTCGAATCAAGGGAAAAACAATGTTTCAATTCTGAATGTTGATTTCTAAGGTAAGCAAACCTTCTACCCTCAAGAGAACAGTATGACGCAATCAGTAACGTTTCATGACAGTGTAGATCCAGAAATTTTTTCTATCGCAATGAACGGGTGATCTCTTAAGGAGGCCTCATTGCCTTGAACGCCTATTGGGACTTAAACTCACTCCAGACTTCAAGTGGAACTTGTATAAACGATCTATCGCTAAAGATGCTTTTAAAATGGTTTGTTCCCTGTGCCGCTCCCTGACTCCTCCTGCTATCCTCTACCTTTACAAGAGCCAAATCGGGCCGAAAATGAACTACTGTTGCTATATATGGACAGGTCAAGTTTTCACTTTCCAATCTTGACTGAGTTCAAAAGTGCTTACGCTGCCTTGTTGGTGATGAATTATTTTTCACCTTACGACCCCTTTCCCACAAACGAAACGACGGTATTTGTTACGACTCTCGCTATTTCCATGAAAAATGTTCTCACGCGCTACATTCCTTAGTTTCACCAGTTCAGACCTTCACAGCTAGGAGCCACCATGTTACGTACACTGTAGCGAACAACCCTTATTTACTTCGTATTTTTATAGTGAGAAGTAAGTTCCCACGAAACAAACCCCTTCAGTAACCCTCTATATCTCGTGGCTCTTGGGCTTGTATAGCGTGAATATTAATTAAACAAATCATTCTATTCACCTAACAGTCATAAAATCTATCCATCTACAGGGTGCAATGGGTAAATTGTCGCCATTTTATATTTTTTAATTTCGCGCATGCGCGTTGTTTATGATTTTGCCGACTGCACATTATGTTAGACTAAATTGGACACCGTCTGTGAGAAAAAGAGCAACATGACAATTCACTCCGCCAAAAATTTGGAAACGGCATGCTGTACAGCTTGACATTCGCGCCAGAAGATCCAATACGAACATTTCAGAGTGTTAGGGTGTCAATCTGAGGACAGTGCAGAGGAATCGGAAAGATTTGGATGATATATCCAGTCAACATCATGGAGTGATCACTTGTGATGGCGACGTTATGCCTCCAATCATCTTCCCACAGTTTGACTCAACACAGAGGTCTACATCAAGTGCTTTGAGGAGGTAATACAGCACTGGGTCAAGAAAGTGGCTGCTGGAAGACCCTATGTCTAGCAGCAGAACACTGCATCATGCTACTCAAGCAGGAGAATCCAGTCATGGCTGTCAGACAATTTCTGCGACCACATCACCCGTTATATCTGGTCACATAACTCCCCAGATTGCACCCCTTGATTATATGTATGGGGCGTAGTTGATCGAGAGACCAACGAAACTCCTTGTAGCACCATAGATGAATTGAAGGCAAAGATTATGGCAGCATTCACTAACTTAAACAAGGAGAACGCCCAGATGAGTTGAAGCCGTCTAGAGGCCATAGTTGAAGCCAATGGCGAGTTTATTGAACAAATCTACTCTTTAGATTTTTTTGTGTAATTTTGGTAAATATATCTGTTAAAATGAGATGTCAGTGTTATTTTCGTTTTTGCGTAATTTAGTCGACTATCTATCTATCTATCTATCTATCTATCTATCTATTATGGACCCTTCGATAGTAATGCCTTCGATTTTTTTCCCGCAGAAAATACCATGCATATCACTGTTGGATAGAGGAAGTTTTCAGTTACAAAACTTTTTTTTTATAGAAGTGGTGATTTTTTTTTCGAAAATATTCTTCACTGTTGCCACTGCTGAAACTGTGCTTACATTTACTGTTTGGTCCCCATAAGTGTTGGTAGGAATTCAATGGATACAAATTTTCTCGATTTCGATTCAACAATGCTGATTTTCGAGGTAGTCTTTTGACTGTTTTTTTTTTCGACCGAACCGTTAGTTCTCTCATCTAGTCATAGAAAAAGGTTGGAGATTCAAATACCCAGGTTGACAGAACCGGATATTTTACCCTTTAAAATATTGTGCAAATTAATTGAAACAAAACGAATAATTCCGTTATTATTTACTATTTTTTTCTAATTTTTCTAATGAAACATGACCCAGTGCACATGTTAGTACTTCGTATGTCCATTCCACGAAGTCGTTCCTTGCAGATTGACCACTGATTCTTGGTTGGATTTAAATCAGGATTGTTTCCGAACCAGTCGATAGTACTTTGATTTGCTCAATGGTAAGGTTTGCCAGTGTGTTCGTGCAGTGCTACAATTTTCGTACGCTTCCTTGGAGTAATGTCCAACGTAGACAATGGCCGTAGGATCGACAGTCGCGACAATAGTGTCTGGTCGTGATAAAAACCTAATGCAATCACGGATGATGCAATATTTTTTAAGGCCAAACAAATTTCATCATACACCCCGAAAACAGATTCATCTTACTGCACACCACTGGAAATGACCTAATCTGAGGTGAAATTAGAAATCGGTTACACCCTGTCACTCCAGTTGTTCTAAAACTGACCGTATGGTGAAAGAAAGACAATTAAAGCAGTTGTTTCAATTGATTTGCACAAGGCTGTATATTTATTGTTAAATTAAAATATCAAAAGTTTCCCCCTGAAAGTTTTCCGCTGCCTTAGCCGGGTATTGAACTCACACTCTTTGCGTCTATGTCACTGGATCTCACTAACGCCTTTATCCGCTGTGCCATGTGTCCTCAGAGGGAAAATTAACAGGAGATAACTGATAACTGACATCCATTAAACATGGCACGTGGAACTAGAACAGTCTATCCCAATGAGCGAAATAAAGGCTTCAGTTCGACATTCCAACCACCTGAAGAAGGCCGGAGTGTACAACGGACGAAACATTGTAATAAATATGGTGACAAAGATGAGGACAATAGTCCGAATAATGTAAATAGTGTACATAATACCTCATCTCAGAAATATAGACAGATATTAAGAATGTCTCACTCGGAGAGTTACTGGTTGTTTCTGAAGTTTAGGTCTATATTTTTTATGCTTAAAACAGATTAAACAAAAAAATTATCTTAAACATTTTAGAAGTTTTGTATGCAACACATTTTATAAACAAAACAGAAAAAAATATCTCGATTTTTAGACCTTTCAGTTATAAAAAAAGCAAAATGAAGCAATTGATAAAATTAACCTCTGGTAACCTTCTGTGTCATTTTGGAAGTCATCACCCGCTATCCTATCATATTACTCTACCCGTTACCGATTTGTATCAAGTGTAACTGTTGGACTACAATAGAGACGATAATAACTACAAACTAATTCTATCTCTAAGGGTCTTCAGTGACTTCCACCCTAATATTTGTTAGGTGAAGAAACATTTTAGACCTTCATAGAAATCAAGCCACTAAGACGCAAGGTGTTACTGAGTGCGAGAGAATATGAGAAAAAGAAAACATTATTGAGGTGAGAAAACAATAAAAAAACAGGAATGGAGAAGACAGAGGATAACGATTGACATTGCATTTCAATTTTGATGATCAAAGTTGACTGGAAAGCAAGAAGCCGGAAGAAAGTTCCACAAGCGAGAAGTGCAAATGAAGAAACTGCTAGCATAGAACTTACGGTTACATGTGATCATTTCAACTGCAAAATGAGTACTTGCCATCAATCCAGTACTGCGCTTAAATTCATAAAGTCAAAATAACAAAGAGGAAAGCTCATCAAAAAATTGCCTTAGAAATATTTATAGAAAAGGCACAGAAAAGCTACGTTACGGCGGTAGGAAAGCAACTGAAGTCGAGATGTCATGTCAGGACGGATAACATTGCAGATTCTTCTTTGGATTTTATCGAGGATCTCTAAATATATGGCAGAAGCGTCAGACTAGATGTGGCAGCAATATTCAATGAATGAAATTAGATTTATAAATGTGTAAGATAGATTCTGGTGAGAAAAATGATCTAGCACGACATTGAGAACGAACTTTCCTGGAACTAGACTTAGTGAATTGATTCAATATACTCTTTCCACTTCATCTCAGAGGAAAATGTTAGCCCATGAGAGTACAAGGAACCACTCTCCGGAAGGTTAGCATCAGGTAAAAAACGGTTCTCGAAGACGATTAAAAGAGAGTAGTTCCGTTTTGGAGGTGTTAAAATTAACAAGCCACTCCCTGCCCCGGTTAACAACAGTTTGTAGGTCATTTTTGAGATCAGCTGCCAATTTGACCATATTGAATTAATGCCTTACCATTAAGTCAGGACGAAATAAGTAGAGATTTACTTGCCCCCGCCCCCACTGAATCAGGTTGTGACACAAGGTCATTTTTAACGGGGGGGGGACCAGAGTGTTTTCACTCGGGCCGCTGGTCTAAGCTGGTCTTAGCTGGTCATAGATTATCCAAGCTGATCTAAGCTAGTCATAGCTGGTCAAAGCTGGTCAGCCGGTCCATCGCCATGAAAACTACCAGCGTCAGGTACATGGCCCTGTGCTAGGTAAGTAGAGATTTACTTGACCCCCCCCCCTGAAAGGACTAAATAAGTATGTCATCTGCATTGATACTGAGTTGAGAATTGATGACATCAGAAAGGTCGTCGACGAAAATTAAGAACATTGTAGGCTAAAGGATAAATCCAAGGGGGGGGTGGGGCACCTGCCTTAATATAAAAAGATCTGTGGCCACTGAAGACAGCCTTCATTTCGCGATTTGATAAGAAAGATTGAATCAGATCAAAAATTTGCCCAGAAACACCGTAACCTTTCAGTTTGTGAAGAAGACCAGCATAATATGGTGTCACTTAACAATAAATGGTGTACTATGATTTTTCAGCATCAAATTGCCCATGTCGATATATTCTTGGTAACATAGCAACCTCAATATCTCAGTTCATTTTGGTATAACTTGCTTCATTTGGCTAGAATTAGCATGCCGTTTTCTTCAGTGAGGCCTTTCGTCTATCGATGCCAAAAATGTTCCGTTTGTCCGTCGTGTCATAACATATAAATACACACGCACATATACATATGATTAAAACATGTTGTTTGCAATGCTTTAAATGAAATTAGTATGGATGTGCTGGTATCTATCTATCTATCTATCTATCTATCTATCTATCTATCTATCTATCTATCTCTATATATATATTGAGAAATTAGTACGGATGTCCACGGATATCGGTGCGGTATATGAAATCGATGAACCTGGTTTAAATCCTTATGCGTTTACTTTGCAGAAATGGCTTTGACAAAGGCCTTGATTGATCTCTTTTCCTTCCAGCTATGAGTTAAATAGAAGGATAGACTTGGTTTTGTAATCTTGGATGGCAACCAATCTAAGAGAAGGTCATTCTGAATGCAAAACCGTGGAGACGACAACAGAAAAGAAGGCATGGAATTTCACCCCAAGCAAGGCGTGAGTGCCACTAGCACGCAAGAGATTACAGAGAGTGAGAGCAAGACTAAAGAGGGGTGTTTGAGGAAAGGATATAGAGAAAGACAGGGATCAGGATCAAGGCAAGCAGAAGATGTCGATTGACATTAGATTTGAATATTTGAAGATTATAGTTATCAGGGAAGCAAATAAGAGGAAGGGAGTTCCACTGTCGGGAAGTGCGAGAGGAGAAGCTGTTACAGTAGAAGAAACAGTTACATTTAACCATTTCTACAGTGAAAGGGTGGGTCCAAGATGCCAACCTAGTAGCACGCATAAATTCATGCAGTTGGGGTACCAGTGAAAGTAGCTCGTCAGAGTAGTTGCCATGAAAATATTTGTAGAAATGACAGAGGGAAGCCATATCACATCTGTAAGAAAGTGACCGTAGATAAGATGCCAGGTCAGCACCTATCACATTGTATATCCGTCTCTGGATTTTGTCGAGGACCTCGAGATGAACAGCGGGGGCAGCAGACCATATATGGCAGCAGTATTCAATGCAAGGATGAATAATTAATTTGTAGATTTGAAGGATGGACTCATGTGAGAAATACCTTCAGGTACGACACAGAGAACCAATTTTCTTTGCGGTAGATGAAGCTATTGATTCAATGTATTTGTTCCACCTAAGATCAGTTGAAAGTGTGAGACGAAGCAGGCACAGGGAGACGCTCTCATGGAGTTGGGCATCAACCATTCTGTTAGGAGGCAGGGAGGGTTCTCTATGGTGGGTAAATGAGTGTAGTTTCGTTTTGGAGGCATTAAAGTTTACAAACCATTTCCTGTCCCAGTCAACCACAGATTGGAGGTCCTTTTCGTGACTAACGGCCAGGTTAGTTTTGTTAGCAACGCCGGATTTATTATTGAGACTTCAAGATAAAGAAAAATCCGTGTCGAGCCATGATTGCCTACGTTGCGAATGGATATAGCATAATTTTAATGCAACATTTCGTGAGATAATTTTATTTGCAGGCAAATAAGTGATTCATTGGCGTTCCACAATCTTCCTGCATTATTGCTGTAACTGTGACATAAATATTTGTAGAAATGTTAACTCTAACCATAACCAATTATCCTACAACCGTCGGCATAAACAAACGCAACAAAATCCAATAGACGTTTCAAATTAGCTACCTTCCTCGACATGTCTACAAATAGTGTTCTTAATTTGTATAGGACAACTACGAGACCAAAGAAAATGGCCTGAGGTGGGTGTATGAGAGAGAGAGAGAGAGAGAGAGAGAGAGAGAGAGAGAAAAGAAAAGGCGGTGAAAGAAAATAGAACAGTTATGATGGGGGAGAGGAGGAAGAAGGGAGAGAAAGAGCAGCAGTCATGATTTAGAATTTATATTTAAACTCTTTTCCGGAAAAGAAATATTTCAACAATCTGCTCTTGGGAAACTTCATTTTGACAGGTTCCTGTCGGGACAAATGCCGGGCATAAGTTGTTAAATAATAAAAGGTTAATATGTTCAATGCGTGTGCATACAGTCACATAGTCTCTGAAACAGATTTATACAATCACTACGACTCTTCTTTCACACATACACGCTCTCTCGCTTCATTTCTTTCTTTCTTTCTTTCTTTCTTTCTTTCTTTCTCTCTATCTATCTATCTATCTATCTGTAATATGTATGTATGTCTGTATGTATTTACATATACACACTGAGGCATATAGAGCCTTTTTGTATACTTGTACATGCATGAATATATATATATATATATATATATATATATATATATATATATAGAGAGAGAGAGAGAGAGATGTTTTATTGAATAATATAGACATATTGTGTCTCATTATTTTTATACGGATCCTTTCCAGTTGTCTATCCCGAAATGCGATTTGCAGGTCGGGAACACTATTATAAAGAAGGTGCGGAAGTTTAAATATCTGGGAAGTGTTCTGACGGAGGATGACAAGTGCGACAAGTGCGACATTGAAATCCGAAGACGTATTGGAGTGGCCAAAGACGCATTCCGAAACCTAGGCAGAGTATTGCGAGACAGGAGGATCTCTTTGGTAACAAAGAAAAGAGTACTGAGCTGCTACGTGACATCTGTCCTCCTTTACAGCGGTGAATGTTGGACGGTCTCCTCAAAGATGAAGAAGAGACTCGAGGCAACAGAGATATGGTTCTACAAAAGGTTGTTAAGAATATCATGGACCGAGCGTGAGCAACGATGAGGTTTTTAGAGAGGATGCAAACAAGCAGGATGTTTATACTTAACATCAAGAAGATATATATATATATATATATATATATATATATATATATATATATATATATATATATATGTGTGTGTGTGTGTGTCTTCCTTATGTATCTAGATTTAGGAAGCATATCTTCATTCAAACGTGTTTCATTGAATAATATAGACATATTGTGTGTGTCTCTTTTTCTATCTCTCAAATTTTATCTATCTATCTATCTATCTATCTATCTATCTATCTATCTATCTATCTATCTAGATTTAGGTAGCATATCATGTTTCATTGAATAATATAGACATATTGTGTCTATTTTTTTATATTGATCATTTCCTGTTCTTTAATCAATTTGTTAATGTTAAGATGAAATTTCATCTTAACATCAAGTAACTGATTCACCGAGGAACACCGAGGCATATTAGACCCTTTTTTGTATACTTGTACATGCATGAATATATGTATACATATACTTATTCCATTTAATAACATTATATATATATATATATATATATATATATATATATATATATATATATATATATATATATATATATATATATATATATATATATATATATATATATATATATATATATATATATATATAATGTTATTAAATGGATTAAGTCCGACGATTATTTAATATATTTTCTGTTTATACGTTATTTTAATAGATACAATTTATTTTAGTAAATGCTCTGTTTTTTGTTTTTTTTAAATAAACAGTATTAATTACATTTACCGGCCTGAATGTTCGGGAAATTTCGTAGAAAATATGTGCTACTCCGAGAGGAATTGAAGCTAACCAGATGTTTCTTTGTAGCTGAATGGTTAACAGCACATCAGATCGAATGATGGTTCCCATTGGTGTTGCAGGTTCGATTCCTTTTCGGGGAAGCATATATTTTCTACGAAATTTCTCGAACAATTAGGTCGGTAAATGTAATTAATATTGTTCATTTAAAAAATAGAGCATTTACTTAAATAAAATGTATCTATTATTTATGAATATAACGTATAAACAGAATTAATATATATATATATATATATATATATATATATATATATATATATATATATATATATATATATATATATATATATATATATCCTTTCTGTCAATAATCCATAATAATTGCCGTGTTATAGTTAGCAGCTGAGTCGCAATCAGAGAAAATGTCGTCTGACAAATTGAAACCATTGTTATTCATCGATGCAAGTTTCCACGATAAATTCGACGACTTCAGGAGAAGCTCAACAAAAGGCTAAATCTTGTCTGGTCTTTTCTTCATAGAACATGTTTAAATTTGGTATTCCTGTATTCTTTTTTCTTCTATGTACCGTATCTTTTCGCTATATTTCCTAATCCATGTTCTGCCAACCATTTACACAAGATCATTAGGTTGGTAACCTCTATTCCTTTGCCTTTAATATGTCTCGTCAGTGTCAAATTTTCTGAGTCCTCTTTTCTCGTTATGTACCCTAGAAATTTCAGCTGCCTCTTTCTGATATTAAGCGTAAGTGTTTTTTTTGTTTCTATTTCTCTAAAACATTTTTTTATTCTTCTTTTAATTTTAAGTTTCATTCTTCATATAACCCCAAAATTAATGTCGTAAGGTTAATATTCGGGTTTGATTTTTATAAAACTTCTCTTTAAGACAAATACCTTCCATCCTCTCCCCTAATTCCTGTTTCGTGCCTTTCGTCTGACTGAAACTTTCACAGTTAAATTCTATTTCCAGCCCCATTAACGGTATAGACTCGAACTCATTCCACGCCGTGTTTGATAAGACAAACGACCGATATCTTCGTCTGCCGAAGTCGGCTATTCCCATATGAGTTTATTTAGGATTTTATTGTTTATTAATTATATATATATATATATATATATATATATATATATATATATATATATATATATATATATATATATATATATATATATATATATATATATTAATGGACAAAGTCCGACAATTTATTTATTAAAGAGATTTTTATGTTTAACGTTCTTTTCTTTATAGATACAAGTATTTAAGTAAATGCTCTGTTTATAATAAACAGTATTAAATAACATTTACCGGCCTGAATGTCCGAGAAATTTTCATAGAAAATATTCGTCCTTTTTCTATGAAAATTTCTCGGACATTCAGGCCGGTAAATGTTATTTAATACTGTTTATTATAAACAGAGCATTTACTTAAATACTTGTATCTATAAAGAAAAGAACGTTAAACATAAAAATGTCTTTAATAAATATATATATATATTAAAAACGAGAGAGAAGCCACAAACGTTTTTGGTTTTAAAGTGGATTTTTGCAATATATATTATACTTTATTTTCCATATTTTTGCTCCACGAGTTTCGCTCTTTCGACCTTCATCAGTCGAAGAGCGGTTATTTCCGCATATTATTTAAAGGAGTTAATTTTTCCTTATGTTTAACCATTGTCCATTTTGTGTAGTAGTAATCTAAATTTTCTTTTCAAATACGTGTAGCAAAAAAAAAAAAGTAAAATAAAGTATAATATATATTGCAAAAATCCAAAACGTTTACGGCTTCTCTTTTCTCTTTAAAATATACATTTTCATCTTGTTGGAATAGCTATAACCTTCTTCCTTATATATATATATATATATATATATATATATATATATATATATATATATATATAATATATATATATATATGTAGGGCTGGTGTTAAAAAACAGTCCGCGATGTAATACAACAGAGCTATTATGTCTAAATAAATTTACATATAATCCCTCACCGATAGTACGACATTCACCATGCAGTGTTAGTATAATACATACATACATACATACATACATATACATATATATATATATATATATATATATATATATATATATATATATATATATATATATATCCAAATAAAGAGAAAGAACAGTCAGGTTGTGAATGCACAGTTCTTTAGCATTTTTAAATGGTCAATACAACGCAGAATATAATATTATAATATTTTTATTTAAAAATATTTTACATCGCGACACGGAAATTTGTTTTGATATTTAAATCTGTTCCATTTTCAAGCGATATTGGGTAACTTTTGAATATCGCTTGAAAAAGGAACAGGTTTAAGTCCCGAAACATAAATTTCCGTGTCGAATGTAAAATATATTTTAAATAAAATATTATAATATATATATATATATATATATATATATATATATATATATATATATATATATATATAAATATAAATAAAAATATTATATATATATATATATATATATATATATATATATATATATAACGAATACGCAAAATAGCTCAAGGATTCGGAGTTCCTGATAACATTTGGCGTTTCTTCTTGTCATGGTTCTTTCTTTGATTTCGCTTTTTTTCTTTGACTCTTTTTATGTACATTCCGTCTTTTTTTTGACGGTTTTCTGTACCAACCACTTTTTTTGTGTACTTTCTGCCTTATCTGTGACGCTTTTTGTGTACTTGCCGCTTTTTTACGCTTTTTTGTAAACTTTCTGAATTTATTTGACTCTTTTTAGGACACTTTCCACTTTAAGCCATTATCAAAGATTTTTTTTTATTTTTATTTTGTTTGCGACGTTGATTTTAATCGTTATTTTAAAATAACTTTTCTTCCTGAAAAAATGTTTTTGATGCAGTGTTGTTTGTTTTTTATGTTTAATGCATTTGGAGATTTTTTTGTTTACAGTTAATGTCGTATGGTATTTTTATGCTATTGTAAAGGATGTGCCAAATGTCTTGTGTGTTTTTGCTGATTGGCGTTATGCGGTTTAACTGAACTATTATTGTGTACCTTGTTGATCCTTCTGTTGACGTAGTGGGTAAGTCACAAGATGTTTCCACTGAAAATGTTCTGTTAAAGGAACTCTTAAAATACGATTGCTTCAGAAGGTAAATATACTTTTTCAGTAATAGTAATGGCAATATTAATTGTTTCTTTATAAGGAAAAATTCGGCATTTATTAAGCGAGTAGCCAGTACATCTGTCGTTTGAAATTTATAAAATCTTTCTCTTAAGGCATTTTTTTCAGAAAATGGGTTTCTCAAGTTCAGTCGCTATTATTACTCTTTCTATTATTTATGTGTGTTTCCTTTCTAACATTTATTTAAAATTCCTTTTATTCTTCTTTCCAGTATTGATGGGAATTTCCTTCCTAACCTTTTATTTTAATTAGCAGTTATTGTTCTTTCCTTCATTGATGGAATTTTCCTTGCTAACCATTTATTAGAAATAGCTGTTATTATCCTTTCCATTAGGAATTTCATTCCTGAGCTTTATTTGAAATAGCTGTTGTTATTCGTATCAGATTTGATGGGAGATTCCTTCCTAACATTTTATTTAAAATTGCTGTTATTGCACTTTCCAGTATTGATTAAGGTTTCTTTCTTAACATTTATTTGAAATAGCTGTTATTACTTTTTCCAAATTTGAGTTTCCTTACAAACCATTATTTGAAATATATATATATATTACTCTTTCCAGTATTGATGGGAGTTTACTTCTTAAACATTATTTGAAATAGCTCTTATTACTCGTCCCAGTATTGATGAAAGTTTTTTCTTAACCTTTATTTGAATTATCCGTTATTTCTGTTCCCGTTTTTGATGGGAGTTTCCTTCCTAACGTTTATTTGGAATAGCTATTATTTTTCGATTCAATATTGATGGAAGTTTCCTTCATAACCATTATTTGAAATAGCTGTTATTGCTCTTTCCACTATTGCCAGGAGATTCCTTACTTACCTTTATTTTAAATAGCCCTTTTTACTCTTTCCAATATTGATGGGATTTTCCATTCTCACCTTTTATTTTAATTAGCTCTTATTGCTCTTTCATTTATTGGTGGGATTTTCCTTCCTAACCTTTATTTGAAAAAGCTTTCAACACTCTCTCCAGTATTGATGGTAGTTTCCTTCCTAAAATTTATTTGAAATATCTATAATTTCTCGTTCCAGTATTGATGGGAATTTCCTTCCTAACCTTTAGTAATCATTCCAGTAGTGATGGGTGTTTCCTTGTGAACGTTTATTTGAAATAGCTGTTATTAATCATTACAGTATTGATGGGAATTTCCTTTCTAACCTTTGTGTGAATTCACTTTATTTGCTGGTTAAATGTTTGTTGGGATTTTTCTCACTAAACGTTATTTGAAATAGCTTTTATTACTCTTTCCATTATTGATGGGAGTTTCCTTTATAACCTGTATTGGAAATAGCTGTTATTACTCTTTTCATTATTGATGGGACTTTCCTTCTTAACCTTTATTTGTTATAGCTCTTATTATTCTTCCCAGCATGGATGGGAGTTTCCTTCATATTTATTTGAAATAGCAGTTATTCCTCTTTTCAATATTGATGAGAATCTCCTTTCCTAACCTTTTATTTGAATTAGCTGTTATTACCCTTTCTAGTATTGATGGGTGTTTCTTTCCTAACCTTCTATTTGATGTATGCAAAATAAAGTTAAGACCCCGCATCTTTAAATTCATATAAAAAAAAAAACAAAACTAACACACATCACACCTGGCTTACTTCACTGTACTCTTTGCCTACGTCACAACTCTCACTATTTCTACGAAACTCACTAATTGTTTCTATGTTCACTAATGATGACTTATAACTTTTGAAAGCTTGGAACACTTTTGTTGTACTTTTGTTCCGAAATGAACTTCGTACAATTCCTGACGGAAATTTCCGTAATTTGGAAAAGTCGGTCATTTAAATTAATCGACACAAAAAGTCTGTTTTCTTTAATAATATTTGCTTTAAATGTTTAAATACAGACATTTATTAAAATTTAGTTTTATTTATTATAATTGCCTTCATTTCTAGTAAAGGGAAAAGACGGATCAGTCATTACTTTTCTTTTTTTAACTTTTGACTTAATATTCAGGAAGTATTGAATATAAAAGGGAAAACGCAGAAAAACAACGTTTTTGAGATTGTCTAAGTACATTCAATTGCAAAATTGCTTGAGTTAAATATGGCCGTCAAAAATGACGACTCGTGGAAACTAGTTACCAGTAAAGAGTTGCGTAATTTGAACTCATGTGTTTGTGATGTGACGTGAAAGTCCCATCACACATTGCCTGTGATAATACATATATATATATATATATATATATATATATATATATATATATATATATATATATATATATATATATATATATACATACGTACAGGATACGTATATATTTACGTAGTCATATAAACATCTGTTTATACGAAGATAAATATATTTACACACACACCAGTATATATATAGTTATATATGAATGGAATGTATGTATATGTATGCATCTCTATGTACACGCATATATGTAGTAAAAGTTATATTTACGTACTCATATGTGTGTGTGGAGTGGGAGTATCTATGTACAGGTTATAGATGCATTGATGTAGGCATATAAACATTTATACATATACACATGTAAAAAACTATATGTAATATAAGTATATATGGATGTATCTATGTGTATGCATCTGTATGCGCCCACACACACATTTATAAATATATGTATTTAAAGGACTTAACATAGTTTGTTATCGCAGTTGCATGGGTGAATGTCAGCCAGTTTACTGCACAGGTCAATCAGTGCAGTGCAAAGTTCAAAGGTCTTCGGACTGAAAAGTTCAAGGTTTGCCATAAAATAACCCGGAAATGGATTCCAGCTGTCATATTTCTGTTCCTGTCTGTATGAGGTCTAATATGCTGTCCCCACCAACTCCTGTTGCCAGACACGATTCTCCCAAACGAACATTTTATCTTAGTTTCAAGACCTCCACAAAAACATTTCTAACAAATAAAAGAGCAAAACAACTTCCCCAACCCAACTCACACCACTCCACCCCACCCCGCGTCACAGCATATAATCGAAGGTATCGGTAAAAGCTATAAAATAAACAATAATAAAGTTGGTTCATTAGAATCGATCTTTTGTTAATTATTATTGATCTGGTTTAGTGATCCTGTTATATATTTAGATTTTAGAGATTCTTGTTAAAATCCGAAAAAGTATCTGCAATGTTACTGGCCCCTGACCTACCATCTCGGCTTCAGTCACTTTCTCACTACTGTAACGTATTTTTCCTGTGCCTTTTCTATAAATACTTTCATGACAGGTGTTCTGATGAACTTCCCGCTATCTTACCCAGACTTTAAAAATTTAAGCACAGTACAAGATTGGTGACAAGGTCTTATCATTTTACAGATAAAATGGCTAGATGTAACCATAAGTTCTATGCTAACATTTTTTTCTCTCGCACTTCTCATTGTGGAAATCTCTTCCAGCTTCATGAATCCCGATCAACTTTGATCTTCAAAAATTTAAATGCAATGCCAATCGTTATCTCTTGTCTTCTTAATCCTTGTTCTTTTATAAACCGCTCTCTTTAATAGTAGTTTTTCTCATATTCTCTAACACTCAGTAACCCCCCTTGCATCTTAGTGGCTTTATTGCCTTGGTTGGGGTGAAAACCATTAAAAATGTATTAGTTTCATAACAATTTAAATATTTGAAAAGTGGTTTAACAGAGGGGTACAACATTGAAATTCGAAGGCACATTGGGATAGCGAAAGAAGCCTTCCAAAAGCTCAGCAAAGTATTAGGAAACAGAAAAATCTTGTTAGAAACAAAGAAAAAGTACTGAACTGTTATGTAATATCAGTCCCCGTACATGACAGTGAATGCTGAACAATTTTCTCACAGGTGAAGTAGAGACTTGAAGCAATAGAAATGTGGTTCTACAGAAGGATGCTGAGAATGCCATGGACTGAACATGTGAGCAACGATGCAGTTTTAGAGGAAATAGAAACAAAAAGGATACTGATACTTAACATCGGGAAGGGACAGTTGAAATTTATCGAGTGCATATTTGAGGAAAGAGAGCTTGGGAAATTTGATACTCACAGGGCAGATTGAATTTTGACTGATTGATTTGTTTTTTATGGATTATGAACTCTTTGCGGGTTTAAACTAATGAGCTTTCACCATCGTCGATTGGAACCAGAACTTTCATCAATCGTAATGAACTGATTCTCTCTCAGGGAGGCCTCGTGCCTTGAGCACCTACTGGGACTTAAACTCAGCCCACACCGCAATTGGAACTCCTATATACAATCCATCACTAATGATGCTGGGAAAATGGTCAGTTCTCTCTACCGTTCTAGCAAGTACCTCACTCCTTCCGCTATCCTCTACCTTTAGAAGAGCTAGATTAGGCCGAGAATGGAGCACTACTGTCATCTATGGATGGGAGCTTCCCAGTATTCAATTTCCACTCTCGATAGAGTCCAAAAGCGACGAATTATTTTCCACTCTGCAATCTCGTTCTCACAGACGAGACTTCACAAGCATCTCGTTGCTCTATCGCTATTTCCAAGAAAAGTGTTCAGATGAACTACACTCCTTAGTTCCACCAGTCCTAACCTTCACGTCCAAGAACCGCCATGCCACGTCCATTGTAGCGAATCCCCCTCATTCCTTTCTGTTGTGATGTCCTCCCTCTAAAGAGTCTATGTTGGATTCTTCCGCCTACTATAAGATTAGTAGGAGAGAAGGCCTTGGTGGAACAGTCACATAGATTGTTCAACTGTCGAACTTATCTGCCTCGGCAGAGAGGAACTCGGACGAGGCTTTGCCGCAGGGTAAAGTTTCGCCCGGGGAGGTAGACAGTCTCTGAACCCGTCTAGGCGGGTTCAAAGGGAATATTTTTGGCCGAGACTACGGGTTCGGAGAAACCCACGTTAAACTCGGCCTTGTGCCACATACATTCCTTGTGGGGGGACTATTAAATATAACAGTCGAATAGATTGTTCAAACTGCCGAACTCTCTGCCTCGAGCGGAGAGGAACTTTGCCGTAGGGCAAAGTTTCGTCCGGGGGTGGTAGACAGGCCCTGAACCCGTTTAAGCGGGTTCAAAGGGAATATTTTTGGCCGAACCTACGGGTTCGGAGTACCCACAATAAACGGGCCTTGTGCCACATACACCCTCGTGGTGGGGGGCTGTTAAATATTAACAGTCGAATAGAATGAACGCTGGGTCAACCGACACACACTCACAAGTCGTGTAATACTTTTCTGTTGTACTTACTGTTTAATATATGATTCATCTGTAACACTTGTTTGGTTATTTCTTTAACCATTTACTTGGTCACAACACCTTCATATCACACTGGTGTGATATAAGTTCCACTTTAGCAGCTTCTTCCCATGCACTAATGTTTAAGTCTCGGGTTAACCGTTATCTGCCACACATAATCAGTGCTTCTTACTCTATACCCATCTACCTTGAGTGGCTACGGGACCTTGTATATGGTGAACATCACTGTAAAAATTAATTAAAAGCCAGAAAATACTTTTAGATTGTAAGAATCTTTTTTGAGATAATAATGATTTAGTGAGACAAGTCTTATTAATTAAGACATGGCTAGGGGGTGAGGTGGATTCATCTCTTACCCAAGGGTATTGGCGCGTAAGTGAATATAACAAACCCAACAGGATCGATCAAAGAAAAGAGGGACAGAGGAAAACAGCATATAAGCTTGAGTAAATGGATGGTGGGACAAGTTTTAGGAGAGATAAGAAAAAGATGAAATTTATTAAGAGCTACAAAGGGCAGGAAATTGTGGAGAGCCATGATCGCCAACGTACTGAAGAAATGCGGCATATAGAAGACTCAGACACAGACTCCCACTCCGACCGTCAATCATTAAATAGTAAACATAGAAAATAAATAATTAATTCTTGATATGAGCTAAACAAGCATACTTTACTCTGGGGAAACTAGCTTAGACGTGTCAGTTGAGCTACAAGTACTTTGGGTAGTAGAATAGTAGATTTAGTAGAATAGTAGATTTAGTAGAATATCAACTTTAACCATTTAAACTTGATCTTGTCTCCGATTGTTATTTTTATCAGCACTGAAATTAATGTGTCGGCTTCGTAGCGGTTATCGTCGCTGTAATTAGGATTGGCGTGTCGAGTTAAATTTTCAGTTAAGGCCGTTGCGTTTACTCATGTACAAATACAGTTCCCCAACTGTATTACAATTCTGCTATTAACAGGACAGAATTGTAATTTCAGGAGGAGGCATCAATACCACTCGATATGTTTTCAATAAAACGTTACTATACGAAAGGAAACCACAACTATAAAGAAACTGAAATTTTATAAAATATTTATTCCATAGTAATAACATAACAAAGATTTGATTGTGGAAGGTTACGCCTTTCATTGACCATAGAGTCCAAGTGTCTACGTTTGAAACAAGAAAAGTATCTCTAGTACAATACTGCTTTTCCATCCCTTCGTTAGTTAGTTAGGTCGCATGAGCGTTACGCCCTACCAAAACCTTATGAATAATTCAAACACACGCCTCTTTAAGTATATTTAATAAAAATAAGCCACTTTTGACATTTAATATAATCAAAAAATCTTTTTTGGAATGTAGTTAATTATAATTGTGTAAAATAAAGGAGAATCGTTTAAGACGAGGGATTAAGAAAGATTAATTACCTAACAAATAAACAGACACACAGGTTATTGGAAATGTCGTATTGCTGTAATATGAACGGTGGGTGATTGAAACCCTCGTCTGTGATTGAAACCCTCGCATAATCGATGCATCACGACCGTCAATACAGGATTGTCAGTCCACAGTCGGTCCTTGTGAATGGAGTACCACGCCATGTTAAGGATCTCCGTCCTTTCTTTGACTCAGATCCATTAACAAATAGTGAAGACAACGCGTCCGACCGAGAGTGAGGAAGGAGAAATATGGTGGATATCCAAGACGAAGCCAATCCGTCAGGAAGAAGGAAGTGAGTGTATCAGAGTGACACAACGTCATTCCGGTAGAATCAACCGTAAAGAAATGGAAGAAGAATCCGCCATTCCATCTCCTGAGAAATACGCGAAAGAAGAAACCAACGCTAAACTGCTCTATATGTGATCAAGATATCAGAGGTGGAGAGTGGCGAAAATTAACATACCCAGTTGCGCGGCTGGGGTAGCTTAGTCTTCTGCGTGTTGGGGAAGGGAAAAGAAAGGAAAAAAGGCAAAAGTATGACGCCATTTTTAAAAAAAATGATCATTCCAAGCTTTTGCCTGAGGGAACTGGAGAAGAAGAACTTGTGCAGAAAAGTGAGAAGCGACGTTGGAGTTAGCTATGTTCCCTTCGAGTGTTTGTCCCGGGTGCCAGTCGTTTCCTTGCTGAAAGTGCCACCTACATTTTTATTGCCAAGTATTCACCGTCTGGGTGCATGTTCATACAGACGAACAGGTCGATATAAAAGTGGGTTATCAACACAGACACATAGGTTATTGGAAATATATCGTATTGCTGAAATACGATATATTTGACAGGCTCAGTTGACTATCACAAGCCCCTCAAGAAAAAATGAAAAAGGAGCAGGATGTGGAGATGCCTTTTCATTGGCCCGTGAATTAACAAATCAGAAACTAGTGAGAACGTGAGGTTTTCGGATAAAATGTAATTTCTTACTCCAAAATTCTTTAGTGAGAAATTTTCGCTTGGTAGCGAACACACGGTCTGCAAACGGTTAAGACTGGTGATTTCTCTCATTCATTTTCACCCTCTTCATCACTGACAAATAGTCGTCCAAATTTCCATATTGGGGACAATAAAAGAAGCTAATATAGAGCATATGTGTTTTGTGCTATTCATTATTATAATACATTTTTCATCCTGGTGAAAAGACAACTTATTTGACTTTCAGCAAGAAGCAGCGACAGTGAGACGTTTGTATATTTGCCTGAAGACATCCGTGAAAACTAATGCGGTGACACCTTCGCTATGACTCACTACAGAACAACGACCGTAGTCGTCCAAACACCAATTCGAACCAAGACCTGACAAGCCCCAATCGAGATTGACATCAAGAAACAGAAATAGGGATGGATCGGCAACGCACTCTGCAAGCCTGCTTGTGTTGTCACCAGGCAGTCCCTTGACTGGAATCTACAAGTGAAGTGAAAAGTGGGTCGACTAAAATAGACTTGTCGCAGAAGTGTTGACACAGAGGAGAAGGCAGCTGGCACGACATGGGCCGAACTGAAGAGGATCGCCCGAAACCGCGTCCATTGGGTAGGTGTTGTTGCGGCCCTATGTCCCCCAAGGAATCAAGAGGCATAAAAGAGAAGAAAAGAAGATGATGATGTGACAATATCATACACCTAATATCATACAACAAAAAGACCAAACATCTTGGCTACTGAATATATATATATTGTACACCCCGTAATATGAAATTCTTTTTTTATGTAACCGTTTGGATTATTTTGATTAGGCAACATAGAAAATGTAAAACCTAATCAGCCAATCGTATTCCATGTTCTAAATACTTTGTAGGGATAATTCTGTCTACGTTAATCATTTGCTCATGCAATTCTTATTCATCGTTGATCTTGTAAAAGCGTATAGAAACACAGATTTTTAAACCAAGAGTCCTGGTAGCTTTTGATACATATCAAGTGATAAGAATTTTTCTCAAACTTTCAGCATTCTCTGACTTTGTCGATTTTCAAAGATGTTGTGATTAGGATAGTCACAAAATCTTTCTTCCATCTTCACGTTTTCTAAATTGCTTTCCCGTGATGGTGTTTGGAATTGTTCCCAGTGGTTCAAAGACCTTCATTGTCAAATTCCATAATTTTCGTCGCTCTCAACTTAGTCTTGACGTGTATCTTATTCATAGACTTCCTCGTGGCAAAGAGATTAGTTGTTGCCATTTCTCCATCAGTGTATATTTTGCGCTTATATCGAAAAATGGCATCAAACTAACCTGATCCTTAGAAAAATGGCAATGTACGTCCATAATGAAATTGTTCTTCAGACTGGGTAGGGATGATCCGTCTTAATATAAAAATGTCAAAACATTTTTATTCTTTTTAATTCTCAAAGATATTTTCTACTTTGCACTGAAACCATTAAATAAAGTGCTATCACTAATCAGAGACGTCATTCTTTTATGTTTAATTCCTTACTGCCATTTTGTACTCCTAGACAAAGTAGTGAAAGAAAACAAGGAAAAAAAAAAGGATTGCCAACTGTAAAAAAGACTGAATGTATGGTCACTAGCAAGTGGGGTAGCCCAAGATGCAAGCAATGCAGTTGAGATATAAGAATTAAGCAAGTACAGAGATTTAATTATCTAGGAAGTGTTACAAGAGACGACAGAAAATGTAACAGAGAAATCCAAAGGCTCATTAGATAGTGATAACTTACAATAACTTAAGGAAGTTTTAAGAAACATGAAAATTTCGTTAGAAATGAAGAGAGTTGAACTGATACAATCCATATATAATAATATGTAATATACATAATAGTGAATGGTAGACTATTCTCTCATAGATGAAGAGGATACTTGAGGGGATATGGTTCTGCAGAAGGATACTGAGAATACTATGAACAACGATGATGTTTTAAAGAAAATAGGGATCAATATGAGATTAATACTTAGAATCAGAAAATGTCTGGGGCACATAGATTTCCGAAAATATGCGACCAGAATGCTACAATATCAAGTCTAGGATCAACTGTTGTTGTTTCACCGTATCCTCATAATCTGCACTTATTACCCCCTCTTAAGTTCATGTAACAACCTAATTCATTACCTCTCTACCTTGAGTTACTCTAAGGCCTTGTAATGTGTGCGGAACTAGTAAAAAGTCGTTTTCATATTTTCAAGTGGATCACCTTCTTTACCCAGTTCTGCCTATTGTTGTTTTCTTTATGTGACTGCCCATCTCATTTTTATTTCCATACAACCTATAGTTTCTATTTTGCTGTGTTCTACCTTGTCTTTAATATTTTTAGTATCGCATTGTTTTGATCTACCATTAATAAGGATTTACCTTCTCTTTTCAAGTGGCCCCGTTGAAATATTCTTTATGTCTTCTCATCAACAAGAGAGTGGGCTTTTATGCACATTAATCTTTCACGATAGCGTGGGATTGTATACGCATTAATCTTACACAACGATTTAGCTTTAAAATGGGGTGAAAATTGGGATGAACAAGATTTATTTCAATCTTCCGGTAGGTCAAGTGTTGTGCGAAGGGTTTTCAATTTTATCTGAATTAAAAAAGGCGCTGAACCATCAGTCGCCGAAAAATCGGAAGCTTAATAATAATCCCAACAAACATTTAACCAGCAAATAAAACGAATTCACATAAAGGTTAGAAAGGAAATTCCCATCAATACTGTAATGATTAATAACAAGGAAACACCCATCACTACTGGAATGATTACTAAAGGTTAGGAAGGAAATTCCCATCAATACTGGAACGAGAAATTATAGATATTTCAAATAAATTTTAGGAAGAAAACTACCATCAATACTGGAGAGAGTGATGAAAGCTTTTTTTCAAATAAAGATTAGGAAGGAAAGTTTGATTAGTACTGTAAAAAGTAATAAAAGTTATTTCAAATAAAGTTTAGGAAGGAAAATCCCATCAATAAATGAAAGAGCAATAAGAGCTAATTAAAATAAAAGGTGAGAAGGGAAAATCCCATCAATATTGGAAAGAGTAAAAAGGGCTATTTAAAATAAAGGTAAGTAAGGAATCTCCTGTCAATAGTGAAAAGAGCAATAACAGCTAATTGAAACAAAATGTTAGGAAGGGTACTCCCATCTAAAAGAGTAATAACAGATATTTCAAATAAAGATAAGAAAGGAAAATTCCATCAAGAAGAATAAAAGCTATTTCAAAAGTAATAACAGCTATTTCAAATAAATGGTCAGGAAGGAAAATCCCATCAATAATGGAAAGAGCAATAAGAGCTGATTAAAATAAAAGGTTAGAAAGGAAACTCCCATCAATAATGAAAAGAGCAATGGCGGCCTTTAAGCTTAATTATACAAAGTGTAGTAGTAGTAATTCCAAATGCAAAATAACTAATTATCTCAAAACGACAGTAGATCAAACTCAGAAAAAAGTAAATGCCGACTTTGTAAGAAAATGATAAAATAATCATTCTATAAGTAAAAGCTGTAAGCTGGCTCAAAAAGAGTGCATAACTGACGTGACAGGTTAGGTAGAGTCACATATTAGTAATTGCGTAAAGGACTTATGTTCGGCCTTGCAAAGAAAATAAAGATTATCAGAGAGAATAAAGTGAACTAGATTCAGTCCTTGACAGCCAGATCGACCACTCCTTCCAAGAGAGAATGTCGCCTTTGATATCTTCAGCTCCTAATGTCTGCAGTATCAGCCTATTAAGTGAAGTAGAAAGAAAGCGAAAAATGTGTTTTTAAATAGCAGAGCCTTGTCGGAAAACTGAGAGAAGTTGAAGATTGAGATCGTGTCCGTAATAGGGCGTGCTAATGGGACCATGTAAAAAGTAGTAGAATTAGTATCGGGTGAAATTAAAATTTGTAGAAGAATTGAAATTGAGATCTTGGTTAAATCTGCATGGTTGAGATCTGAGAGGACCTCCTATAATTCAATCTATAACTACAGCCACTATGTACCTGCTGTGAAGGGACCTACACTATGAAAGGTATAAGATTTGAGCCTGAAACGGGTAACAGTAAAACCAATAAGGAAAAGAGAAAGGAATTTGCCGAAAGGTTGTTGGATTATCAAGCTGACAATCCCCCCATCCTATTTATGGACGAAACAAATTTCAACCTGCATATTAAGAGAATTCAAGGTCGATCTTTGAGAGGAGAAAAATGCAGTACATCTTCAGCAGCTTCTAATTGGATTAATTGGATGCATTGGTACTAAGTGACTAATACTTCATGAAATTCACCGAGGTTCTTACAATAAGGAAGCGGTTGGAAATTGGATAAAGGAATGCTTGCGGATGGCCTATAAAATCTATCAGAAACCAACAGTTATTGTCATTTATAACGCTCCATGCCACTCCAACATTGAAAGAGTTTTACTCGATCCAGAATTTGAGCGCAATCATTTTCTCTAAATGACGCCCTACAAGGCCGATGCTTAATCCGATAGAAAACGTTTGGTAGGTTATAAAAGCATTCATCAAAAGAAAATTGGCTGAAAATATGGGTGAGATCCTCAATGCATAAATTATATCAGGGACAACGAAAAAGGATTTTCGATTGGACAAATTGGAAGGCAGCATTGAAGATTCCTTAAAGGAAATAATGCCAATACTATGCAATCGAGTCATAGCAAAAATCTATAGAACACTTTCCTCAATATTAAATTTGAACGATGTCAAGTAATATGATTATATCAATAAACACTATTTTTGTGTTAAATTTGGATTTTTAAATTTTCATTCTGAATTTAGAAATTCTCATTTTGAACTTGTAATAGTATAGAATAACTAATAAATAATTAATTCCGAAAATAAATTGTCTTTAAAAACATTTTATATACAGCACTAGAATAATTATATATTTAAATTATTTCAAACGTTATTTTTAGTAGATACTCCTGTTTGAAATAACACTCTGTTTTTTTTTTTTTATTTTAAACAAATAAACGTCATACCCGATTTAAAATTAAAAATGTGGCGTCTATTTCAAACGACGCTATACACTAAAATAATATTTGAAGTAATAAAAAATGTCGGATTAAAAATTTATTAATTCTTTAGAAATTGCTTTGTTTATGTTTCGGATACAAAATTGAACATATATGGGCGTTTGAGAAAATTTGAAAAATGTAATGTGAATTCCTTAAAAGGGTAAATAGAAACTTCCTGTGAAGCTCTTTGATGCAGTCTAAAGCGCATCGGATTATATATATATATATATATATATATATATATATATATATATATTATTTGGGTTAATCAAATAACTAGATATTAGTAACCGTATATGCGCGTGTTAATGTGGATATACAGGTAAGCAAATAAATATTTACTAAATTTACTTTTAACCGTTTAAACGTAACAATGCTCGATGTGGTTACAGAGCTCAGAAATATATATTAATGAATATACATATACCTACGTTTGAAGAGCGACTTAAGTTTCGTTGTTTTACCAACTCATCAGGCACGAATATCTATCTATCTATCTATCTATCTATCTATCTATCTATCTATCTATCTATCTATCTATCTATTATTTTAAGACATTTTTATGTTTAATATTCTTTTTATAGATACAAATATTTAAGTAAATGCTCTGTAAATTTATATATATATATAAATGCCAATGTT
>CAHIKZ030002778.1:1535000-1542500 GCA_903632075.3 Acanthosepion pharaonis | reverse complement strand
ACTCTTACTTTTACTTTTAGGCAGTTCAATATACACACTAAAATACTCAATGAAAAAGCAAAGTAGTCTATTTCCACTTTAAAATTTATTTTAGCAAACCGAAGGATATCAGAATCAATTTTGATGACGTCAATCAGTCTGAGTCCATTCAGCTAGTAAGTCCCTTGATCTTGGTGTTTCTCACACGAGATATCATTTTTGATGGTGTCAATCTCTCTTGAGTACCTTGATCTTAGTGTTTCTGACACAAGATATCATAATCAATTTTGATGATGTCATTCAGTCTTAGTCCATTCAGCGAGTAACTACCTTGATCTTGGTGTTTCTCACACAAGATATTGTAATCAATTTTGATGATGTCATTCACTCTTAGTCTGAGAGTTCCTCTGCTGTTGAGATCAAATTTATTTCTTTTTCTACTGAAAACATCCACAACAGCCGAAAATCCAAATTGTATCATTCATGTGGTAGGGAAAGAAATGATGTAGGGACAAAAATGGCTATAATTTTTTATGGCTACGAATTCTGTGTGGACCACTAGAAATGCTATGTGGACCACCGGTGGTCAACCTGAACCACGTTGAGAATCTCTGCTATAGACTAAATTCTTTATAACTCTTGTTTATTTACATGCAAATGTATGTCTTTTGTTTATATTCAGTACGAGGCAAAAAAAATGGACACACCATAGAAAATCGATTTTTGTATTTTTATCAATACAAGTGAGTAATGGAATTTGTTTAACACAGGGTATTAATACAAGTGTACATATGGACATTATGCAAGTCAAAAAATTATTTAATATTTTGTTGGGTAAGCTTTTTTCTTTAATATTTAAATTTTACATTACGGAGAGGAGCGGTGGGGCGGTTGGAAATATTTATGAATAATTATTTTATGCATTATGCATGTGTTTTTGGTTTGGTTTGATTTGTTTTACGGCATATCAACACCTCAATGGGTTATTTAATACCGACAAGATTTTTATTGCTGGTAATATTTTTTTTCAAAGAGTATTTTTGGCAATATTTTTCCAAAAATGTATTGCTGGTAATAATTTTTTACAAAAATGTTTTGATGGCATTAAAACCTATTTTTACACGTTTTGATCCCAGTTTAGAAGTTAACTATTTGCCCATAGCTGATACCCTAACAGGTGCTACCGCCCCGGGTTAGGGGGAATTTGGGAACACCAGTAATTAAGAGGTGGTTTCACGCTCCTCAAAACCTCCTTATCAGAGGCCTTGCTGTTGGATGTAGTTTATCGTCTTACCCAGGACGTGGATGTTGTTTATCGTCATACCCAGGACGGTCTGTTTGTGTTAGAAGCTAGTGCAGAATGATTCTCGCTATCAGAAAGATTTGTAAAGCAACATAGCATAGAGGAAGTCATTGAAACTTCATTGAATCGTCGCTCACCTAATGAGTTTATAAGAAAGGATGGGAAAGCAAGGACAATGTGGAGTGGAGAGTTTGTTTAGAGCTAGAAGGAAAACGTTTTTTATAGCTTATCAACCCATTGCAGGTTATTTAAAGCCAGAAAAAACATTTTTAGATTGTAAGAAATTTTTCAGGTAATAATGGTTTAGTGATACAAGTCTTACTAATTAACCTGTATCTGGGGTGGAAGAGGTGAATTCATAACTTTCCCAATGTTATTTCCGCGTAAGTGAATATAACGAACTCAACGGGAATGGAACTCGATTCTCCGATTAACAAATCCGAGCTATTATCCATTACACCACCCTCACATCTAAGCTTATACCAACTGATATTCCCTTACACTCTGGCCATCTAAGTACGGGCCAGGTTCATCCGGGGACCGGCGTTTGAACGTGATATGACCGTAAGCCGAAGAAGACATTGCGGAGAGCCATGATCACTCAAGTCCTGAAGGACACAGAACATTGATAATGACGTTGGGTGAGGATAAATTTATAGGCGACAGGAGTAATACACCTCAATAATATTTTAAAACAAACGAATAAACAAATTTTGTCGGTGTAAGACGACTCTTTTTAATGCCATGACATTTCAGGACGTAGGCGAATATGACCCTCCACATATTTCGATGAAAAGTGAATTACCATACATGCATAGGAAAGATACTGGGGTGGTTTCCCCTCTGTTTTTTCTATAGTTTGGAAGACAGATATTTCCTTTTCTTAGACTGGTTGCCACCGAAGGCTTGAAAGCCAATCTATGTTGCTATTTAACCCATAGCTGGTGGAAGAGAATCTTGCATTAGTGTGAAAGTAGACGCAATAGACTAGCTCGGAATTTGAACTCGACTTTCCGTTACACAATCCGGACATCCAGAGAAGAGACTTTTTTACTCTTCTTTTTTGTCCCGTGTTCCTTCAGGACCTTGACGATTATGGCTTTCTTGTCCTTTGTAGCTTAATTAAATTTGTCTCTTTATTATCGCTCCTAAACCTTGCTCCGCCATCCATTTATCAGCTCGCCACGTAGGTTGTGCGTTTTTTTCCTTTGTCTTTCTTGCCTTCAATCTGTTATATGGGTATCAAATTTTCTTTATTATGCGTCCTAGAAATTTCAACTGTCTCTTCCTGATGTTAAGTATAAGTGACCTTTTTGTTTCCATTTCCTCTAAAACTTCCTCGGTGCTCCCAGGTTCGGTCCATGGTATCATCATCATCCTTCTGTAGAACCACACTTCTGTTGCTTCACCTCTTTTTCATCTTTGAGGAGAATGTTCAGCATTCACTGCCATATAGGAGGTTTGATATTGCGTCGCAGGTCACTTTTCTTTGTTTCTAATTAAATTTTTTCTGTTTCTTAATACTCTGCTTAGCTTTTGAAGGCCTCTTTCGCGATCTTATTTCAGTGTCACACTTTCCGTCCTTTGTTAAAATAGTTCCCAGATATTCAAATTGTTGTACTTGTTTGATTTTGGTATCTCCAGCATGTAATTTGCATTTTGTACTGTTTCTTTTCCTCACGGTCATGCGTTCCATCTTCTTGCAATTGATGTTTAGTCCTTTCTTCTCGCTTTCTTTCACTAACTTCTTTAGGAATTACTGTGTTATCTGCATATCTTATTTTGTTAAGACTGTGACCGCCAATAAGGAATCGTGGAAGGATTTCTACTCTCAGAATCGCATCACTCTATAGGTTGAATAAGTCCGGTGAGAAAACATTTCATTGTCTTACACATCTTTCTATTTTTGTATATTTACTGAAGTCATTTTCTATCCGTATGCAGGTGGTTTTCTGCTAGCATAGGTCCTGGATTATTTTAATATTCTTCCCAAATATGTCGAGGTTACCTAACAGTTCCAATTGGTCTTTGTGACGTACTTTACATAATCTATAAAACACAGGTACACATCTTCCTGCATTTGTATTGGACTTCCTGGTATTATTCCGAGCATAAATATCACACTTTGTTCCATTGACTTTACCGAACCGGCACTGTTTTTATCCTATTTTCGCTCTTATTTACTGCGTGCTCTATTCATCAGAATTCGGATGATGAGTTTTGTTATATGGCTCATTTGGCTGGACGATGGGGTTCACAGTGAGGTAATATATATTTGTGATATTAATTTTATATCAATGTATAGAATTACTGCAATTTCTATACAGTTAAAAGTACTTTTATAGTTTGATATACTCGAAATTAATATGGTATTTGTAATATAAGAAAACATTCGGTATTCATTAACCAAGTAGCCCCTGCTACTTTTTGTTGAAATTTATAAAATCTTGCTGTTAAAACAATTTTTGAGGAAAATAGGTTTCTCAAATTCAGTAACTGTTATTGCCTTTTCTGGGGGCTTCTTTCTTCACATTTTTTTGTGACGTACGGTGGCCGTTAATAATTAAGTATAACTCAAGACTTCAATGTTAAAATAAAACAGTATTTAATTACAACTGCAAATAAATACTTAACAATAACAAAGAAGTAAAAGTCAACCAAAGATAATTAATCATTTCAGTGAATACCTTGTTAGTAGCGTCCGGTAAATCCTAAATCAAAACCGAAATCATCGACGCACACTAATTCACACTAATTCGACTGGATAGTTCCACTCAATAATCCCTTCAGTCAGTAGCCTGACACCGCTATTTATACACCTGGCGGAAACATATATTCATAACTCCAGAGTGTCACGCTCGAACCTCGGTGTCGGTAGTTACTCATTTTCTTCTTATATGACACTTTTGTTTGAAGTTGTGTGGAACGTCGACATCTTGATTATGTCATTATTTTGTCTTTGAGTTACATGTGCTATCCATTTTAATTGTTGCTATTGTTGGAGGTCCTCAAGTAATGTATCTATTATTTGGTACAGGTCTGTAGTGTCAGCCCATTAGGTTGGAAGAACGATGGTCCTCGCTAATATCTACATGCTTCGTTAACTCGTAGCCATTTTAAATCATTAATCCGGGAAAGCGGTTGTATACAGCTGATAGTTATGATATTTCTGAACTAATCTAGCGCGTGCGTCAGACGCAAAATATCTATAAATTTAAGAAGTTACTTTTAAAGAAATTCTTTGAGAGTTTTAGTTATGAGAATTAGTGTAAATCATTCCTTACTTGGTTTTTATATTGGAATCTGAACGGAATTGGTTTTTCGCAAAAATTCTAATTTGAAGAATGGTTTTTGAAAGGAAAGAGCCGTGAAGTTTCAAGCTCTTTTCTTTGCGAAACGTCTGCTCGAGAGACCTCTGTTGTGGGTGCAGTTGACATGTCAAATTTTTCTTTTGCGCATTTTAAATAGTGAGTGAACGTACGCTGCATATTTAGTGACAAAAATGTTGAGACGTACGAGGAAATGGTTAAGATGGATTGAGGTCATTGCATTGCATACGCGTGAACTGCTGGCATTTTGGTGGAGTTGCTTGTTATGTGATAAAAGATTTAGTTTACAGAATTTAAGAAATCTATCTTGGCGTCATTGTTTTTTTTTTGCTATTTGGCTGGCAACTGGATGAGTCGTGTTGGGAAACAACACATTTGTTAGCTCTTCTTTTATAGAGTCACTTTATATATGACTTGGTGTATGTAGCTTTTACATATCAATAAAGTGTCGTTGTCAACACTGTAATTTGAACAGAGATCACTAGAGAGCAGATACAGGCGACCCCATTTTAAATAAGTAGATCACGGGATAGTAAAGGAAAATATATATGGGAATTAGCGTGGCGTCTAATGGATCATTATTTCTACTCTATCCTCTATTACTATATGGAACGCTATTCTCTATACTATCCTCTATACTTTTTCTCTAAACTGATCACTATACGGATTACTATTCGATGGTTACTTTTCGAGTGAGTATTATCGAGCAAGTACTATCAGTGCGAAGGATATTCGAAGGAGTCTGACACCAGCATTGTTCAACGGCGTCACTTTAGTTGTATCTGCAATTACAAAGTCTCAACTACAACGAGCATTACGAAAGTGACAACGAGTATTCGTTGGTATTACAAAAGTGACAACGACTGTTCGTTGATATCACAAAAGTAGTGTAGTAAGAGTTTCGAATGTGTGTATATGATTACAACGGCTGAAACGTTGTGATTATGGTAATGAAGACGAGGATAACAGTCTGAATAATGTAAATAATGCAAGTAATCATAATACCTCATCTCAGAGATCCGAGCAGCTGAAGAAGGCTAGAGCGTACAACGGCCGAAACGTTGTGAATATGGCAATGAAGATGAGCATACGAGTCCGAATAATATAAATAACGCGAGTAATCATAATACCTCATCTCAGTGTGCATATGAGCTGCAACGGTTAAGACGCTTGAATATGGCCTTTGTTGAAGACTCGTTGTCGAAAGGTTTTTATAGTCAATAATCGGCTGACTATAGCCTAATATTTTCACTTAGTTTCTTGGTTTACTATTGGTTTAAAAATATTTTTATGTTTAACGTTGTTATTTATAGATACAAGTATTTAAGCAAATGCTCTGTTTATGATAAACAGTATTAAATAACATTTACCGGCCTGAATGTCCGAGAAATTCAGGCCGGTAAATGTTATTTAATACTGTTTATCATAAACAGAGCATTTGCTTAAATACTTGTATCTATAAATAGCAACGTTAAACATAAAAATGTCTTTAATAAATAAATTGTCGGACCTTGTCCATTTCTTAATATATTGGTTTAAAATAACTTTATTTTATGATTGGTTGAATGCTGTGGTAGGATCCACCTAATTTGCATAGTGGAGTACCGACCATATAAATATGGTTGGTACCGGGAAGAGAGGAAGGAATCAAGAGATTCAACCAGAGACTCTGCCTGACTGCGACTCAGTCAACACATTCTCCAGGAACGGTCTTACCAGGAATATACAAAAGACTATATGTAAATATTGTGTACACTTTCTTGTTTCAATACATTTTGTTCTAAGTACATTTTGTGTTGCATTATTATTCCATGCATTAGTCAAGTTTCAACATTGAATAATATCGTTATGTCTTGAGGTCGCGATTTTAGCCTTGTTTGAATTTCACCTTTGTCACTATTGTAACAAAGCTAACTGATTGATTTTTTTATTTTCAGTATTGCTTTGGGATCTCATGAGACAATTTTCGGTAGTCTCCTTGAAGGACTGTTATCTATGCAGTTTCATCATCTACCTTTTAAAAGAGTATCAACATGATATTGACATAAACAAACCGCCAGTTCTATTTTGAAGCTGTTTGACATAAGTGTTATCTAATGTTTTGTAGATGTAGCAAAAATATATTCGCCCTGGTATGTACTGGCACGACTGAAATAATTCTGATGTCGAGCTATTAAGTGTCATGCTATCGTTGTAAAATTTAATCTAATATATCCCTCATACGTAGAATTAATATTTATTCACCATCGGATTTGTGTTTATTCCTACACAGTTGAGGCGTTTATATACGTTCCTATCAATGGGTTTGTGCCACTCACTTGGGTCGACTACCTGTTTCCATGTTGGGGTAGCCACTCTCATTCTGTAAGCTGTGAATCTGCACCTGATGGTTATGAGGATACCTTCAATGTTAACTTTTTGATATACCTGTCTTCCCTGACGTTCTGGCGTTACACAGAGTGTAAAGTCTATTTTGGTATTAGCGGTGAGCCCAGTACATATTGCGGTCATCACAGATCAACTTCTCTTAGGTTTCTTATTGAAATTGAATTCAATTCAGACCATCTGATATTTCGTGGTAGGAATCACATAATACATATTCATAAATCACTCAGGCGCAAACTCATTCTCAGTAGTTAGCAAGTGTATATTATAACGTATAACCCTCAGGCTTAAGGTCACGTTGAAACAGAGGTTCCCGTACGATCATTGAAGTTAAGCAACATCGAACCTAGTCACTCCCTAGATGAGCACCCACTTGGGAATACCAGGTACTGTACACCTGGATGTGCGGGTGGTGTAATGTATAATAGCTCGGAATTGTTAATCGGAGAACCGAGTTCCAATTCCCGTTGGGCTCGTTATATTCACTTACGCGCAAATGCCCTT
>CAHIKZ030002778.1:1442500-1530000 GCA_903632075.3 Acanthosepion pharaonis | reverse complement strand
ACACACACGCAAATGCTAATGTCTTTGTCACTTGTAAAATTGTTGTTTAATACATATATTTGTTGACATATATATATATATATATCTGTCTTGTTTGTTTTCTTTTCATCTTCGGTTGGACTAAATTTGAGTCCGCCATCTTTTTGTAGTTTGGACCTTCTAGCAGGAAAGAAACGGACGTGTTTCTGTTACAACAACACTCAAACCGACACGGTCCTCTAGAAAACTATATTGATACCATTTTTCTGTGCTTTTCCAATATTTATAACCAGTTATTCGACGTTGTGTATTTATTTAAATTTTCTCATTATCTCGTTCACATAAATTTTAATAAATTTATGAATAAAAAACTCGTTTTCATAGTTATTTCTTTACAATAGGATAAATAATAAATATTACACTGTTGTTGGTTCACGTATAATCTTTTAAATATAAAATTTATATAAATAAATAGTTTAATATTTTTGTCGTCAATTTTCAAGAAAAAAAAATGCATAAATCCAGTTTTCTATGCCTAAGTTTTATTCAAATTCTAAAATTATTAAACCAATAAATATGGCCGAGGGCGTATTTGGTAATAGCGGTGTCAAGCGAAAAACCATCCTTCTGAAACACTGTTACACGGTGGAGTAATGGATAGCGGTTCGGATTGAAAAATCGGAGAGCCGAGTTCAAATTCCAATACAATTACATTCACATGCTAATACGCTTGGGAAAGGTATGAATCCTCTTCTTCTCCCCCCAACTATGGTAAATAGGTAAATGGGTAAATCCTTGGTTGACAACTGGTCTACCGCAGAAAGTAATGCGACTGCGGGAAAAATCTGCCTCGTCAGTCATGTATCGAAAAATACATGATCGCCTAAGCGTGTATCACGCATGATACATAACTGACTGATGTTTGTTAAACCTTGCCGAAATATTTATATAGCTATTTGTATATTAATATCTACAATTATATCAGGATGTTGCAGAAATTATCGGGCTTTTTTTGACAAAATCTTTTAAGCATATAAATTCATAGTATGATTATTCAGTCATTAAAATATGTTCCCTGGCTTTCTATGAGCTTTCAGTTAAATTGTGTATCCTATTATAAAAGAACGATAACGCTTTTAATTTGATTAATTCTTCAACGTACTTTTGTTTCTCTTCAAACGTTTGGAACTGCTGGTCAGACGAGGAATCTTGCATGAAACGAAATCAGTGGTCATCTGAATGGGATAGATTTGAAAACACGTTTCTATGGGAGAACTCCACATCATAGTTCCTTGTCAATGCACTTAATTCGGTGATGTATATTAATTACATAAATTGTACATTATACTCGCTACCTTCTGTCGTCTTAATTAGTTCTTTTATTGTTCTCTCTCTTTAATAGTATATTTTCCTCATATTCCCTTGCGTCTTAGTGGCTTTGCTTGGGGTGAATTTCAGAGGATCCACTTAGCTGGTTCCAATGTTTAAAGTTGCATAAATGATTAAACAATTTAGTGAAGACCTTAAAACAAGAAGCAAAGAAGAAAAAAATTGCATTAGGTGAAATTTAGTAAAAAAAAAAAAAAGAAAGTAAACAAAAAAGACAAACTTCGTTATGCTGCTCTGATACTAACCTAGACTCTTCAAGCGCTTTAATTACAGACGTCTGGATTTGCAAATTTCGTAAAACATGTTCTAAATGCCTAAAAAGATTAAATTGAATGAATCAGGTGTATAAGGTAGATATGACAATTTTTAATTCCTCTGTTCTGCTAATTCTGGACAGTGATCCGATGAAACGAATGGTCTAACATTATTATATTTCTTGACCAATACTTTTGTAGTTCTTACTAATTTTTATCGTTTTAGTTTTTACTATTCTTCCCACTTGTTATATATGTTATTCGCTGCTTTACTCTGTCTCTCTTGACCTGTGAGTTTCAAATTCTCCTAGCCATCTTTCTTCATTCTGTGCCCTAGAAATTACTACTGTCTTTCCATTTTCCTTAAAACTTCCTTGTTGCTTACATGCTCCGTCCATGATATTTTCAGCATCTTTCTGTAGAACCGTATTTCTGTTGCTCTCTTCATCTGCGAGGAGATTGTCCAGCATTAACTGCCATATAAGGAAGACCAATAATACATAACAGTTCAGAACTCTCTTCTCTGTTTCTAACGAAAGTTTGTCTCCGTTTTTACTACTTTGTTGCGTGTTTTGAAGGCATATTCCGCGTTCCAAATGCGCCTTCGGATTTCGGTGTCACATTTTCCATCCTCTGTCAAAACACTTCCTGGATATGCAAATTTCAGTATTTGCTTGACTTTGGTGCTTCTAATTCGTAATTTGCGTCTTGGGCTGTCGATTTTGCTGACAACTTGGTTGTTATTATTAGCAAGAATAAATCGATATCAAAGCGAAAGGATTATCTCCCTTTGGTAGAGATAAGTCACATGAGTCACGGCAGCTTATTGACGTCACTCCATATAATGATGTAATCCGCAGCCAAATTCTGTTCGTTTGCAGCAGCCAAACAGAAAAGTTGTTTTCTTTAGCCTGGGCCTCCATGGTCTAGACAGAGACTAAATCTGTATCCTCAGTAGCTTACAAGTCCATGGTGTTGTTTCCCTTTGGTAATATATCTTTTTCAGATACAGAAAGAAACTCCAGCTTGCATTCCTCAATTTAGGAAAACCTAAGACTCACTGTTTTCTTTTGGTGTGATATGTCCTCGCCTGGGACATAGATTAATCCGGACCGTTTGTATCTCCATATTATATGTAAAACCCTTCTTTTTTGTTTCTCCTTACTCTCTGCTCAATTTGTAAATATATGTGATATATTATTCTCCGCGTGCGACCCGCGTGTATATATGTATATATATAGTTTTGTGTATGTCTTGGTAATATAAAATTCTCTCCGAGAACAAAGTATGTTCTTATTCCTTTTTCTTTCAGCCATTCCGTCTCGTCTGTATTTTCTTTCAGCCATTCCGTCTCGTCTGTATTTTCTTTCAGCCATTCCGTCTCATCTGTAAATTACTGTGTTATTATATCACAGATATAATAATTTACCCATAACACCAGAAACGTAAATGGGAGAATGAATCATTCTTCCATAGCTCCCTCCTGTTACAGTCTTTTTGCTTACTTTTCCTATCCTAATCAAATTTACATAAGAGCATCTGTAGTCAATCAATTTCTTGACAGTAGAACTTTGCACTGTCGGTGACAAAAGAAAGATAAAGAAAAAGATTAGTGGATTAACCTTTGTACGGACTAACAAACAGTCATCTTGTTTGAATGCAGTAGCTGAAAATGTTTGAAAGAATCGCTCGTAAACACTGTCTAAAATATTTACATCTATCCTATTCCCCCTTCATTAGGGGAGGCACTGTGAAGTAATCGATAGTGGCTCGGATTGTGGAATCGGAGAGCCGAGTTCGAATTCCAGTCGAATCCATTACATTCACTAACGTGCTAATACCCTTGGGAAAGGTATGAATCCTCTTCTTCTCCTCACCAGCTATATGGAAGTAGCAGAACAGATGGGGTTCTATAGCCTTGGATGGCAACTGGTCTACGAGAACGACAACTCTGAATTTAAAACTTGATCTTTAAACCTGCTCACTTAAAAAACTGGCTTGTTATAGAAACTGCAATTTGCGGCCCTATGCTCCTTAAGGAATTTAAAGGTTTAATATATTAATATATATTAAACCCTTCATTACCAGTAATGAGACGTTTCAGTGACCCGTTTGGTTATCAGTAATAAATACATCTCAAAGTGAAGGAACGTCTGATTTTCTGCCAATCCAATTTATTCGTTCATACCTTTCCTGTCACAACCATAGAAGAATATTGTTGTGGTAGGATCCACCTAATTTGCATAGTGGAGTACCGACCATATAAATATGGTTGGTACCGGGAAGAGAGGAAGGAATCAAGAGATTCAACCAGAGACTCTGCCCGACTGCGACTCAGTCAACACATTCTCCAGGAACGGTTTTACCAGGAATATACAAAAGACTATATGTAAATATTGTGTACACTTCCTTGTTTCAATACATTTTGTTCTAAGTACATTTTGTGTTGCATTATTATTCCATGCATTAGTCAAGTTTCAACAAATATTGTAAGGTTTACTAAAAATGCTGGAACTGTTTTTTTTTTTTTTAATATTATCATCCATAATGTTTCTCAATTAGTCGTTGTTGATGAAGTTTGTGGGTCTTGGTTTTGGCTTATTTAAAAAAAAATATTCTTGTTTTTCTTGCGAAATTTCCCACCGTTGTAAAATCCGCTTGTTAGCAGTTTCTTCTCCAAATGTCAAATGAATGTTTCTTGCTTCTTCAGCTTCAATGAATCTCAATTTACATCGATGCAAAAAAGAATAGTCGGGCTTGCTCCACGCACATATTTTCAAGTGAAAAACAATAAAAGTTGGCATTTTAAAAAGAATGTTATGTGTATTGCGTTTTCCAATAACCGATGAAGAGCCAACAGCAGCAGCTTCGGGGGTCGACATGCGCGTGAATTGTTTCTGTGTATCGTCTGGGGAGTGTTCTCGGCATTTCATGGAAATTTCCACTGCGAGCGACGATAAAATGCACTTGCCGTGAAACAAAGCTACCCTGCGAGACTATAGCACAAAATGAAAAAAGAAAATCAAAACTCTTTTTGTAGTTCTTAAACTTGAGAACTGTGAAGTAAACATTTCCATTACAACAAAATGAAGAAAAACTCAACAAATTTATCAAGGAAACATATCCTGGGTTGGGCAAAAAAAATCGTTTCTTATTTCTTGATATATGATATTAGGTTCCGATCCTCACTTTCCAGCCTCGATAGAGTTCAGAAGCGTTTGCGCGGCCTTGTAGGTGATGAACTGTTTTTAACCTTCAGTCTCTTGCTAGTCCCTCACTACTCTATCACTATTTTTAGGGTAGATGTTCGAGCGAACTATATTCCTTGGTTCCACCAGTCCAGACATTCAAAGACAGGATCCACCATGCCACGTACACAGAGTCGATTCATCGTCGTTTCCTTCGTATTCCATTGGTAAAGAGGAAGTTCCACTCAGCCTGCTTCTTCCCCGAATCTGCTGCATTGTGGAACTGTTTCCCGAGAGGATTCTTCCCCGTTCACTACGATCTTAACCTATTCAAGTCGACGGTCAACCGCTATCATATCCTCATAATATGCACCCGTTATAAGAATCTCATTTAGTAACCGTCTACCTTGAGTGGTACTTGAGCCTTGTATTAGGTGAACAATAACTGGAATTTTTCCACTGACCCGAGCAGACTGAATTTTCTGAAATGTTGATGAGTGGTTGTACTCTCAATAAGGTGCTTCGCTTTGAAAATCATTCCAGACATTAAGTCGATCTCATAGATTTATAGGTAAAGAGTCTGGTAAAAACGGTTAGTTTATTTTACAGCAGTAGAAGGTATGTGATATATATAGTCTCTCTTCATTTGTGAGGAGATTGTCCAGCATTAACGTATGCATAGTGCACGAATGCCGGCCCTATTTTTTTTCATCTTAGTCTTTCCTGCAGGTATAAATGCTCTCATTTTCGCATTACAACTGCCGACCGCTTGACGATTGCTTAAAGGAATTAAACGTATAGTAATAGTCGGACTGTGGACACCAGAAAGGTGATTCTTTGTTTAGAAAAGCTCTACCATATTGTATAGTGTTGAGCACTTTTTTCTCATGTGCATACACGGCAGAGTCTTTTTAAGAGCTGCTTATCACTCTCTTTCTCCATCTCTGTATATATATATATATATATATATATATAATATTGCACATTGAGTGCTGGTGCTAATAAAATAGTCGCTGATATATAATAACAGAGCTATTAATGATAAATAGTTTCCCGGCGATTGAGTTGTGCTACCGGTGAGGATATATATATATATATATATATATATATATATATATATATATATATATATATATATATATATATATAAACAGACCACTTTAAGGTTCCATGTAATAAATTATTTCACCACAGCCCTTTTAAAAGGACTGCGGATCATCAGACTTTACTTCCAAACAGTAAATGAAGAGAAAATTTTTGACGGGCCGTATTAAACATATGTAAATTAACGAAGTGAGGAAGTGAGGGGGAGAGAGAGATGGATGAGTGAGTTAGCAGGCATTGACACATTTAAACGGTTAACTTAACGGAAGTTATATATTGATATCGAAGGGGTAGAGAAGAATAAACCCATAGAGAGAAAAAGAGAGAAGGAAGTTATGAGAGAAAGTGTCACTAATTTTCTTTGTAAAAAAAAAAAGGCTAGAAACAGACGCTGTATTTTTCTAATCGACTATTTCATAGAAAATCCCCAAAATTTTAATAAAATTTAAATCACTAACAAACATCAAATTAAATCATTTGTAGACAGTTTAGAGACATTCAAATTTATGTCAAACATTATAATCTTTATGAACCGCCAAAATAACACTTTCAAAGTAAAACAAAATAACAGCGTCTGTTTTTTTAAATGATGGATGGTTTTGATTTGACGGTTTTCTTTTAATTTATAAAGATTTTCTTAAAATAAAAAAAAAAATTAAATAAATACTCGATCCAGGTAACTTTCAAGAAATCTCGAATTGAAATCCGCATTTAATCTACGGAGACACAGTCTGTCCATGTCTGGGGATATCTCTATTTGTTTTTATTCACCGCTACTCAGATATTCCTTGCCCGGCTCCCACTGGACTTAAGGATGCACTACCAGACTCGGGGATTGAACTTACAATTATTATGTCATCAAATTCGCGAATAAAAAAAAAAAAACAAATAAAAAACAAAACGAAAATAAAACAAAACACTTCCTCTACCTGCGGCAGAATATACAACACACAACTGAAGTATTTTAGTCCCTGCGTGTTTTCATAGACGGATATAGACTCTCTTGACTTTAGGTAGGCGTCCTGGGTATGACGATAAACTATATCCAACAGCAAGGCCTCTGATCAGGAGGTTTTGAGGAGCGTGGACTACATCTTAATTGCTGGTGTTGCCAGGTCTACCCACTCCCGGGGTGGTAGCACCTGTTAGGGTCCCGGCTATATCTTGTCGGCATTAAATAACTCATTGAGGTTGATATGCTGTAAACCAAACCAAACCAAACCAAACCAAACTGTAGGTGGGAACCAGTCTGGGAGAAAGAAACTTTGAGTGCCAGCCCAGCCTGAACATTTATTAAACACGTTCAACTAGAATATGGCCCCACAGTCTAGTAGTAATCTACTAGGCTGTTGCACCATAACCTAGTTGATAAAAGCGTTGAATCATGAATTCGATGGATGTATGTGTAAATTGCAAGTCAGAATAAGAAATCGGATTCGAATTCCGGCCGAGTTCGTTGCATGTACTTACACGTAAATACTTTTGGAAAAGTCATGAATCCATCTATTCTCCTCACAACTATCGATTAAATAGTAGGACAGAGTGGGTTCTATAGCCTTTGTGTGGCAACCATTCTAGAGATGGTGACTCAATAAAATCAACAATCTCCCAGTAAACCTGATGAGAATATATATATATATATATATATATATATATATATATTATTTATTCGAAAAATATAACATAAAAATGTTATAAAATCACTACAAAAATAGCCATTTTGTTTCAACACTACTGGTGTCTTATCAAGTGATGATGTTGAATGCAGAAAAGTGAACATTGAAGTCAACACTCAGAGGCGACAGGCTGTTTCATACTAGACGCAATCGTCAAGCAGCCTAATATATATATGCGTATATTTTGACAGCATTGGACTAGCGAAAGACACATTCCAAAAGCTAAGCAAAGAAATAGAAACATTTTGTTAGAAACAAAAAAAAAAAAAGAGTTTGATTGTTATGTGGTATCCATTCTCTTATATTGGCAGTGAGTGCTGGACAATCTCCGCACGTCATGTGTTCCGATGAAGTACAGTCCTTGGTCCCACCAGTACTGACCTTTGCAACGGCCACATACACAAGCATGAATCATCCTCGTTTCCTTCGTATTCCTGTTCCACTCGGACAGCTTCTTCCCAAGAATTGCTGCATTATGGTACAGACACCCCGCAAGATGTTTTTCTAATGACGACAATCTTAACCTCTTCAAGTCTAGGGTTAACCGTTATTGTTCCTGCATAACCTCATCAACTTTATTTCTTGCATTTTCTTACGCTCATACAACACCACACAGTATTCCTCTACCTTGAGCGGTTCTTGGGCCTTGTATTTGGTAAAAAAATTTGGTAAAAAAAGATGAAGAGAGAAATGGAGGCAACAGAAATGTGGTTCTGCAGAAGGATATTGAGAATTCCATGGACGGCGCGAGTAAGCAACAAAGAAGTGTTAAAGAAAATGGCAAGAAAAGGAGCACTTCTACTCAGAATCAGGAATTTCTTGGACACATAATGAGGAAGGAACGTTTGGAGAACTTAACCCTCATATTGAGGGTAGGAGAGATATGAGAAGGCAGCTAGTCACCTACTTGACAAGCTTATGCGAACGGAAGGCTGATACGGAGGTTGGGTGCCTTAGCAAAGGGTGAAAAACTGTTAATGGGAACATGAGATAGGTAGTTGCGGAGATCCATGATCACCCGTGTCCTGAAGAGATGCAGCTCACACAAGAAGAATAAACATTATTTGAGCAGCAATCCCTCTTTTTTGAATGTATCATTGAAATTTGACAGACAAAGAATTTTTTTTATTACGTTTTTCCTCTAGTCTTATATTTTTTTGAGTGTTAAGAATGTGTAGAAATTGTCCGCAGTGATTATTATCTCAAGCGCTTTCGGTCAATTCATTAGCCATTTTCATGAATAAAAACCTCCTTGGATAATAATGAAAACGGACATTTTCTACATACTATAAAAAAGAACAGTAAGAAACCTTATAAAATTTTCGTTATTTGTCACATTCAACAAAACAAGCATAATAAACATTAATAAAAGTTTATCATTCAGTTTTCGAACATCCCAGCTATCGAGATAATTATGAAGAAATATGCATATTATATAAGATAAAGTACTTTTCCTGTCTATATCAATATGTACACTCTTGTGCCAGTTAATTGAAACAAAATGAATTCCGTTATTATTTGCTTTTTCCGTATTTTTTCAGTGAAACCTGACACACTGCACATATTAGTACTTCGTATCTCCATTCCACGAAGTCGTTCCTTGCAGATCGACTACAGATTCTTGATTGAATTTAAATCAGGAGAGTTTCCGGGCCAATCTCTACTACTTTGATTTGCTCACTACTATGGCTTGACAGTGTGTTCGTGCAGCATTACAATTTTCGTACGTTTTCTTTGAGTAACAGCCATCGAAGACAATGGCCGTTGGACAAGTAATCGACAGTCGAAACAATAGTGTCTGGGCCTGATAAAAATTTTGATGCAATCATGGATAACGCAATATTTTTCAAGGCTAAATAAATTTCATCATACACCCCGAAAATAAATTCATAATACGGCACACCACTTCAAATGACCTAATCTGAGGAAAAATAGAAATCGATTACACCCTGTCAATCCAGTGGGTCTAAAACTGAACGTATGGTGAAAGAAAGGAAACTAAAACGGTTGTTTCAATTAATTTTTATAAGGGTGTATATCCGTGTCATATCTTTGGGAACACTATAAAATGTTACATGCCAGAAATATGATATATAGATATGTGAATAAGTTTCTTAATGTGCGATTATGGTAAATAAATCCAAGTCGGTACGGATTATGGGTGTAACAACATTTGTGTGCTACTTTCTGAACTGGTAAGGTAGTAAGAGGAGATTGGTTTGTTCAGATATTCATTTACCTTATTTTTTTTTCTTCGTCAGTCAGTGACATGTCAGTAACGAAATGCTTTATTTCTATTTAGGCGATGCAATAGAGCGCAACCAGGAGTTGGTTCGTGTTTTGCATATTAGGGCCGACTGAATATATGCAGATTCAGCTGAAATATGGCATCTTATGAGGAAGATTTTTTCTTGCCATCTACTGATACATAAGTGTCGCTCGATCAGTTTGTCAATCGTTTTATCAATATGTTGGAAAATCCCGTTTGATGGGGTCAGTTCGTCACGATTTGGACTCGCGTAAGACAATTTCTTGTTAAAAGATTAATAGAGAGGCGAATAATTACAAGGAATATTTGCTTAAGGGCACAAAATTTTATGACGGTCATTAAAACAGATACACCCTTCCGCAAATTAAGAGAAACAGTTGCTTTAGTTTCCTTTCTTCCACCATATAGTCAGTTTTAGGCCCATTGGAGTGACAGGGTGTAATCAATTTCTATTTTTTTCCTCAGATTAGATAATTTTCAGTGGTGTGAGATAATATGAATTTATTTTCGGGGTTTGATGAAATTTGCTTGGCCTTAAAAAATATTTCGTCATCCGTGATTGAAGCGGATTTTTATTACACTCAGACACTATTGTCTCGACTGTCGATTAGTTGTCCTACGGCCATTGTCTGCGATGGGTGTTACTCCAAGGAAGCGTACGAAAATTTTTACGCTTTATGAACACACTCGAGGATTTATGGTGAATCTACATGGAATGACTTCATGAAATGGACATACGAAGTACTAACATGTGCACTGGGTCGTAATTTATTGCAAAAATACGAAAAAAGTAAATAATAACGGAATTATTCGTTTTGTTTCAATTAATTTGCACAAGGGTGTATAGTTTATCGAAGAGCAAGGATGTGGGTGGAGAAAAGATTATAACTACGGTAGACAAAATAATTAAATAGATATTAGTCGCTGCGTACATTTAAGTTCTCAATCGAGATCTGAAGAGGAAGGAACGAAAACTAGTCAGCTTCTTTTATTTCTTCCTTCGTTTTATCTTTCTTTTCATTCTTTTCGATTTACCGTTGGCAGTAATTATAAACTTTTCTTTCTTGTTCTCTCCTTTTCCTTAATCTTGCGTCTGTTTTACAGACCATAATTAGAAAGCGCTTTTTCAGATCGTCCTCTAAGACCTAAAAGGAATGGGTTTTAAATACATTTTTTAGTTGTATTTCATACCCTCCCCCCACCAAAAAAAAGAAAGATTAATAAAAATAATAATGATATTTTTCATTTATTTCCGAATTACTTAATAACTAAACTATCACTTGTACGATCAGATCAGATCAACTTTACTGACCTACACTATCGCAGTTTCATTGGAAAATGTTCTGACATGCTAAATTTCCTAGTCCCATCAGTTCCGACATTCACAGCCAAGACCGCCGTGCCGTGTAGACATAGGTGAACCATTGTCATTTACTTTGTATTCCATTTTTTAAGGAACTGTCATTTCAATCTTTCGATGGCTAATGACGTCTATGTGCGCCGCTGCTATGGATGTATTACGGTTCTCCGCTAACTGGAACAATGAACCATCCGATTTTCATGCAGGATAATCTTCCACGAAGCTTAAACTTTCTCTTTGCCAAAACATCCATGTAAATATTTTTTTTTTATCTAGATCCGCCGTGTTTTGTCTATGTCCATGAATATTAGCAGAGTTATCTCATGAAGCGTGTGACCCTTCGCCACGCATGGGCGGTTATTCACTATAGAGTGGCTAACTACATACTGTAGCTGCACAAAAGCGCATTGAATCGCATCACACCGTGCTGGATGCATGGGGACTAGTTGAGGACGCCGCGGAAGGCTATCTCGGAAAGGTACTACTCCTCTGCATGGAACCCCTTAACCCCAATCTGGGAAGAATTCTCGACTTGATATTGTATTCCATTGGTAAGAGCCTTACAGCCATATCACGTTGAAACACTGTTTCCCGTACGATCACTGAAGTTAAACAACGGCGAGCCTGGTTATTACCTAGATGAGTAACCGCTTGGGAATCTTGGGAATGTGCGGCTGGTGCAATAGATAATTGTTAATCGGAGAGCCGTGTTCCAATTCCAGTTGGGTTCGTTACGCACAAATATCTCCGGGAAAAGTATGAATCCACTTTTTCTACTCTCATCTATAGGTTAATTAGTAAAACTTCTATCATTAAATCATTATCATCTCCACCACCAAATTCTTAAAATCTACAAATATTTCTAGATTTAAGTAACCTGGAGATGGTTGATAAGCCGTAAAAACGAATCAATCAATCAAAAAACCATTGATAAGAAAAAAAAAAGTTTCATTCGGACATATACCCAAGTGCTTTGTGTAACAGACTCCCGTGTGGATGCTTCCTGAATATTATAATCTTAACCTCTTCAAGTTTTGTATCAATCGTTATCTATCCTACACAACCTCATAATCTACAAATCTTACGTTCATAAAACAATCCCATTCAGCAATTCTGTATATTGTGTCTCTCTTAGGACCTTGTATTAGGTGACCATAATGGGTAAAAAGGGTGTCTAACAGGAAATCATCAAAAATAGATATACACACGCAAACACACACACACACACACACACACACACACACATATATATATATATATATATATATATAAGAGAAGATATTAGTATTAGTAACCCAAATTTTCCTTGAACTTGTGGCCACAATTCCAAGAAAAATTTGGGTTAATGCTAAACAAAAAAGACAATGGTTAAACATCGGAAAACATAAGGAAAATTAATTCCTTTTAATAATGTGGTAATAACCATTCTTTGCCTGATGAAGGTCGCGAGACGGAAAACTCGTGTAGCAAAAATATGGAAAATAAAGTATAATATATATTTTAAAAAATCCACATTATAACCAAAAACGTTTGCGGTTTCTCGCTTCTCTTTAAAATATACACTTTTCTCTCGTTGGAACAACTATAACCTCTCCCTTATATATATATATATATATATATATATATATAATCTCATGGGAAATAAATTCGACTTTTCCAGAAAGTTTCATAATGATCTCATTGTAACTGAATAGTAGGATGCGTAGAATAGGAAATGCTTACAGTTTTCGAAATCATGGAAAGCGAATTTCGTGTTAAGGAAAGTCACGTATCTGCTTGTATCTTGACGAAAGGGGAAAAACGAAAGCTTATTCGTAAATGTGTATGTTGTTTGTGTATCTCACCTCTCATGAGACATCACAACTCGAGAAAGATAGCAACTTTAGGTTCCAGCTAACAGGATTCTGAAGGCATGTCTGAAGGGCGATTAAATTTGGGTCATTTTAGGTAGGGTTTCAAATCAATACACAACATTTCTTTTCTAACCTAATTTTCATTGAAATGGTAGCGATTTCGTGTAGTAGACATTTGTATATTGTAAGTCAAACCAATGTTTTATAAGTATACATATACACAAAAAAAGATAGAAAGATAAATGGGGACAGAGATAAAGTAAGAAAGATCAGATTGAAATCCTTGATTGATTTAAGTAGAATGATTTTTAATGCCATATCCCCTTATGACGTAGGCGATCATGGCTCGATACAAGTTTTTTTTTTCTAAATTATCTTTGAATTGCCATGAATACTTGAGAAAGATAGTATAGTGGTTTTCCGTTGACTTTTCCATGGTTTTCAATTCATAATAGTCCTTCAAGGCTGGTTGTCACTCAAAGTTAGACAGCGTAGGTCTACTCTGCGATTTAAAATAAAGCTGGGGAAAGGAGAGATTTATGCTTTTCCCAAGCACATCAATTTTGAATTCAAATGATTTCCATCACAACAATATATATATGAAGAAAGATTGAGGCCAATCTGAAATATCAAATATATATACATATAAATAAATACTTTCATAAAAAAAATATTATTATTTTTTAATTTGCAACTTTTTCTATATATACATATTAAGAAAGTATACGTGGCTTTTCAATATGCTATATATATATATATATGTATATATATATATATTATAATTTTTTTCATATAGACAAAAACAATTTACTCACGGCAAGATGCAACTTCGTTTCGGTGCATTTAGTTGCATCACGAAAATGGTTGCACATTATATTATATAACCATTTTGGTTCTCACCAGTTGAGGTGCAACTAAATGCACCGAAACGAAGTTGCATCTTTGTAGTAAGTAAATTGTTTTTGTCTAAATGAAAAAAATATAATAAATAATTATTGCTCTACTATCGGTATTGAGCCCTCTTTTGAATTAATGTTGTGAATGTTACAATTTTTATATTATATTTATATTATTTTCGTTCTCATTACATTCGAAGATATATATATATATATATATATATATATTTGTAAATATATATATATATATATATATATATATATATATATATATAAATATATATATATAGTGCTGGTAAGAAATCCGTTGGTATATAATCCAACTGGATCCTAGTAATATCAAATATTAAAACTGCTCCACAAAAAGAGTTTAATATATTTATTATAACAGAGCATATAAATCCAAAACTACCTCATATGGAGTATACATCTATTTAAAATAACGATAGGTAGTTAGTCTTATTCAACCCCGGTGTATGTACTGTGTTGGTGTCGTGATTGGAAATTTAAAATTTAATTTTGACAGCAGTCGGAAAATTGATACAGATTAAAGTTAAATTTTAAATTTCTAATTACGACACCAATACAGTCCATGCATCAGGGTTGAATAAGACTAACGCACTTCTCGTTAGCTGAAATAGATCTATACCCCATATGAGGTAATTTTGGATTTTGTTGTAATAATTTATATATATATATATATATATATATATATATATATATATATATATATATATATATATAATCGTTTGTTGTATTCGAGCCATTTCTGGCTTTGTTACAACGTTCTTTTTGTGGAGTTGGACTTCGGCATTTCTGGCTTTATTCATGGTTAGTTTTCCACGAGGCACACGTAAATATTAAGAACATCTCATCACATATATTCAACATACGCATGCGATTATTTAAAGACATCAATTGAAGAACAGTAGGAATTGGAAAAAACTAAGCGTTAAAACATCCAGAAATAATGAACTCCAACAATATATATATATATATATATATATATATATAGTTGTATATTTAGGCAGCAATCCTTCCTTTATGCATGTTTCATTAAAACGACAGACAAGGTAACCGTAGTACCTTGTCTGTCGTTTTTAATGAAACATGCATCTATATATATATATATATATATATATATATATATATGTGTGTGTGTGTGTGTAGTGGTTAATACACGCACACACATATATTATATCTATATATATAAATATCTATACATACGTACATACATACACATACATATATATATATAAAAAGTTACAGGTAGAATCCAGGTAGAACCCAATGTCCAGGACAGAGTAAGAATATAATAAAAAGGCTTAAACACTAATATTCCATGGTTATAATTTATTAGATTGGAATCGTAATTACGATCCAATTCATCAGAACTACAAATTCAAAAGGAAGCAGAAATAATAACTCCGGGAATAAAAAATAAAATTTAGTGAGAATGTATGTCTGAGAGTGGGGGGGCGAATGTGAGAGGTAAATGAAAGCTTTAGAGAGGTATATATATACACAGAGGTATATATATATATATATATATATATATATATATATATATATATATATCAGACATACACTCTCACTTAATTTTACTAGACTACCCGTGACTCGTTGGGTGACTGACGGTTCAGGTTATAAAACATTGAAGTAGATTTCAACATTCCAATTAAATGAAAGTTAATTTTATTATGCTTCAGTTAAGTATTTCAATTGTTTCGTGTCATCAATGGCCTGGTCTACAAGTTCATGTTTAATGTTTTACTGATTATTTACAGGATTTTATAGGAATAGAGCTTCCGGGATAAACTTGAATTTTAAATCAAATTAACTGAAAAACATTTTTAATATGCCAAAAAATATTTTAAATTCACTTGAAAATATTTTTTTAATATGCCAAAAAATATTTTAAATTCACTTGAAAATATTTTTTTAATATGCCAAAAAATGTTTTTTTTTTAAATATATAAAATATTGTTTGTTTAAAGAAAGCTGGAATATAAAATAAGTGGCCTACTAACAAGTGGACGAAACAGCAAAGCGGCATCTCTTTGTGCATATCTTTAACTTAAATCCAGTTAATATCAACTAGCAAGGCGCATTAGGCAAAAAAGACTAAAATTTTGAGGACACTTTAAGCAGTGAAGGGTTAATTCCCTTGTTATTATTACCATTATTCATTATTAGTATTATTGAATATATGATAAGAAAATCCTTCAGGGAGAGAAAGTATCACTGGCCCGAAGTAAGCTAGTAAATTAGTTTTGAAAATGAACACAGCTTTCAATTTTAAGGTGATTATTATAAAAAAAAAATGATCCCAAACTTTTGACCTGTAGTACAAACACACACACACACACACACACACACACACACACACACACACACACACACATATATATATATATATATATATGGGCGTTTCAGCTATTTAGTTATTCATTTCTGACGTATGCGTCGTCGTTTTTTTTATAATATCCGATAGATCAATTTTCAAAGAGAAAGTTATTTACTGGGAGCGACGGTGCAGTTCTTCATGCACAAACGTGAGAGAAAATGAAAGGAAAGAACTAACATGTATCAGTATTCTTGCTTATTTGTTGTCTAGACGGTTTCAATTATTGTTTAGGTCCCTATCTCCGCCAATCATTTTTTTTTCAAGCCACATTGGACTCATTTTCTAAGACCTGCAGTCTTGGTGAGTACAAAGAATTCCCTTATATTTCTCGACAACTTTAGCACCCCGTCAACGTCCCAGTAGTCTCCCCCATTATCCCGTTTGATACAATGTCCATCATCTGGATAAAAAAAACAAAACAATTTTTAATAAAAACAATAATATTAAAATTGTATGAAAAAATAAATAAAATGTTAGAATTGATGGATGAATGAAAATTGATGTGTAAAAGTTTGAAAAATAAAAATGGTTCAAGATGAGGCTAGACGGTTTAAACAAATGATTCCCAACGTAGGGTGCATGCCCCGCCGGTGAGGCATAGCAATATTTTGGTTGGTCTTGCGTAGGGTGTGCACCCTTCGGCTTACTATGCAAACAAAATAAGAGAGCAATTCGAAAATAAGTTATTAACAGTAAATGGTTTACTAGTGAGTCTGAGTGGGAGTTTTAATGTTAATGCATGTTAATACATACGATACATATACAGTATGCATACATAAAAAAATATTTTGTGTCTATGTGCTTACATGTATAATTGGCATACATGGTATTTCCCGTCTCCTCACACAGGTCAACGAAGGAGAGGGTGTGATGCATGTCGCTGGAAGAGACCATGTTTTGTTGGCCAGTCAGCGCGTGTGAGCATTCAGTTTGTTTCCTTCACGTAAATTACATTAAAATTTTTAATATGTAAGAATGAAATATTACGGGGTGGGGCACTAGAGTTTTAGAAATAGCACAGTGGGTCATGACCCGAAATAGGTTGGGAACCACTGGTTTAAACTTTCCGTATCCATATTTTACAGGATGGTCTTGGCTTTGATGTCATAAAAAAGCAGTCAAATCTGAAAGAGGTACGGTTTCATTGGATGGTGACTATCGTGAGAGTAAAAAGTATAGGCCCCCACAAGAAGGTGTTTTTTTTTTTTTGACGATTTTTCATCCACGTGTCTTCTTTATAAGAGGATAAATTTCGATTGCAAAGTCATATTCGAGCGAAAAGCTGTCATCGGGCAGAAAGAATTAACTGTATCATGCTGCTGATTAAAAGATTGGCCGTATCTTGCATCTAAAGGCAGTCATCTGAAAGGATTCGACCGTCGAGTATACGGTGATCTGGGATGATAAAAAGCTTCTATTTCTACAAATGTTGAAGAAGAAAAAGAAGAAAAAGACGCTTCTAAATTTTCTATGCGAATGTGTTTTTCTAAACATATGAGTTTTATATCATGTACGAATGACTTTTATAAACTTATGAGTTTATCTCATTCGAATATCTTTTATAAGCCTGTGAGAGTTTAGCTCAAATTTGAGAACGCCTGTTTGAAAAATCTGAATATTTGTCAAAAGGACCCATAAAGTCAAGAAGTAGTTCAACCATTTCTCATTGCTCTTCGAACGTCAGTTTTCAACTTATGAACCTTCGACATTTTGAATTGTGAACTTTTCGAAGTGACTATTGTTGCTAAGAAATTGATCTATACGAACTGTTGCTCCAAAAGAAAGTTGTTAAAATTCCTTTGTTGTTTGTTATATATTAATTGTTCATTTCTAAGAGAAAACAGATTTGTATTTGAAAGAGCTGTTAACCGGCCTTGATAGTTTGAAGTACACAAGGGAAATCTTGTGCATGGTCTATAAATATGTTCTTTAGAGTTTGTATAGTTTAAAAATATTTAATTTTAATAAATGTATGTTCCTCTGCAAATTCACTCATAAGAGCCCTTTTGTCTCTTCGTTAGCGCCTCTAAAAGTATTTGTAAAAAAAAGGAAAACATTTGAAATCCTCCTTTGAAACCCTACTTCACCTTCCCCTCCTCTCTCTTTATTTCTCTCTCTCTTTCTCTCTTTCTCTCTCTCATACCCTTTTCTTTTTATCTGTTATATATTATCTTCCCCTGTTTACGACGACTAGATCCAATCACCTGTCATGGATTCAGTAATTCACTTCGGCGTTTCAATTTAAAAATCCACATATTGTGTTCTTCAGGACAAACTAGGAATTAGGCTTCTTATACCATTTTTTGGCATGGTCGAATTCTAGTTGTTTGCATAATTCCTATGCGAACGTCTTTTCCCGCCCAGTCATATCTATTTTTGTAGTCTTTGATTTGCTGTGTTTGGTTACGACTGAGAGAATTATTTTTGCATTTCATTATTTTCTTCAAACTTGTTTAATCATCATTATGATTTAGTTAATTAGAATTCGATTCCCGAAAAATATAATCAGATGTTTTAATTTTGCATCATTTTAACGTAAAATTTCAAATACATTAACATTTTCTCATATGTACTCATTCATTTATTTTTATACTTTTCTTTCTTTCTTTCTTTCTTTCTTTCTTTCTTTCTTTTTTTTTTCTTTCTTTCTTTCTTTCTTTTATTTCTCTCTTTCTGCACCGCCAAATTTAAGCAAAAACGATGCAAAAGACACGAATTTAGTTTTTGAAAGACTAGGCGAGTTCCAAGAAAATATACACCAATGAAACAGTGGCCGTTTTATTTTTCTTTTTTTTTCTTTTTTTTTGGCTTCACGCTCTAAAATTACATTTTTTTTCTTTCTTTCTTTTTATTGATAAAACCGAAAAAGTAGAAGAAATCCCTTCTCACGTAGATAGCTATATATATATATATATCATACATATTTTAAACTTTGTGATACTAATCTCCGGCAAATGCCTTAATAATAAAGTTTAATAATGATGGTGATGATGATGATGCTGATTCACTACGAGCGATATCACGAAGGTAAACGTGGTTCGCGGTGACCCAACGATGAAATTTTAGTCACTGACTCCAGACGAAATTTTATGACTACCACAAGGTCCCCGGATTGTAGACACCACTTCGCTGACACTGAAGCAATATATGAATCCATTTAATGAAAAACAGGATGATGGACAAAACTGAAGAAAGAAAGAAAGAAAGAAAGAAAGAGGAGAATTAATTGTATTATTAATTTCAGTTGGGAAATTTTTTGTAATTATTAATGAGTCCTAATTTCGATTTTTAGTGTCTCTTTCTTGACGTGTTTTATCTACAAAATAAAAAATAAATCCCAGTTCTTTTCATTCTTATATCTAAATTTTCTGGAAATTTGTTTATTATTATTATTATTATTGCTTTATATTTTCTTTTCTTGATGATCTTTGTGCGAAAACCGTTTTCTGTGACCCTCAGAATTTAAGTAAACTTCTTAAGTTCTTAACCCTCCCTTAAATAAATAAATAAAATTCGCACTGAGAGACAGACAATAATAGACTGTCGAGTACAAGTCAGTTAGGCTTCAAGTAGTGGCTCATTCAGTAAACATTTCCTTTCTTTAACCAGCTGACGAGGATTCCAAAAGCATTGCCGGGATGAAGGCATTTGCTTATCAGTGGACACTCTTCTTTAGCACACATTAAGATCCTTGACGTTTGAATAATTCATATTTATTTATATATTTATAAATTTTATAATTGGTTAAGTTAGTCAACAGGTAGGTAAGGTTTATTTATATACCTACGTAGACGTGTGAAAATAACGAGACAGGGTAGTTGCAAAATGGATAAAATAAAGAATACAAGACAAAGTTAAATCACTTATCCAGAAGTATTGGGATGTACAAATAAACTTTTTTTTTTATAATCGCAGTAGGACCTTAGGCTTAAACGTAAAAAAAAACACCAAACTTGTTGAATAAAAAATGTCTGTACACTAGTACACAAATTATTAGAAAAATAGATATAATGACTCTGACAGATATTCACTAAGTTTAGTCACAATAGTAGAGTACTATTGAGAATCGAACTCATGTTAAAGAGTATCTCTGTAGCTACACTAGTTTGTTATTTATCGCAAGAGCCCGAAATGACAAGGAAGGGAAAAAAAAGGTATGTTCGCATTTCGGTTTTGCTAAGTATTCAGATTGTGAAGATTATATAGTGCCAGTTAAGTGCGTGGAAATGATCAGTGAGCCTTCGAAAAATAAAATCTATCTTCAAAATCTTGGTCTTTTGATTATTCTTGAGAACACAGGATACTCGCATTTGAGAGGGACTTACTTATTGTCGAGTGTTTTTTAGTTTTTTATGGGTCCGGTTTTGGGTAGAAAAAAGCGTGAAGAAATTATTTCAAGGGAATATAAATGTTATATGACGGTTGCAATCAACAATTTGTTTCTTACTAGACATTGAGGTCAATATTTAACCTAAAAAAAAAAAATAAAAAAAAATCGCAAGACATCCAAAAAACAAAGAACAACACACACACACACACACACACACACACACACACACACACACACACACACACACACACAACAACAACAACAACAACAACAACAACAACAAAAAAAACAAAAATAAAAAGCGATTCAGTTTTGATAGTGCGACATGTGACAAGTCAGAAGGCAAAAAATTAAAAGGACTTAGGCGTCCTGTTAAGAAATAGTAAAAGAAAAAAAAGTAAAAGTATTTTACACATGCGAACATATATACGATATCTTATTTACTTCTATAAATAGTCAAATTCTCGGTCGGGTCAAGATATAATTTTGTTAAGAATATATATACAACTACAGATACTTATGTAGAACACATGAAATAACGTTACCTACCACACACACACTCTCTCTCTCTCTCTCTCTCTCTCTCTATATATATATATATATATATATATATATATATATATATATATATATATATATATGAATGAGAAAAAAAACTGATAATATATGTCCATATATACTATACATATATGAAAAAACTGACAATGTGGTATACGTGTAGGGCATATAAAAAAATTGTATTATGTGTACTATGTGTGTATATGTGTATTCATGAATATATATATATATATATATATATATATATATATATATATATATATAATGCAAAAATAACAAATGTGTACCATTAAAAATAAATGTAAAGGTACAAATCTATCTATCTATCTATCTATCTATCTATCTATCTATCTATCTATCTATCTATCTATCTGTGTATCTATCTATCTATCTTTTCATTATTCGTTTATCAATAAGCAATACATAAGTACTTTTATAGTCATTGTAGCTTGAAGTAATATTATCATTATTATCCTTTACAGTATACAATTCACGTAAACACACATACACATTTATAGAAAAAAGATTGCGATTATTGTAGATTTGATTTAAAAAAAAATAGTTTTTCCCATCATTTTGTAATGTGTAAATTTAGACTTGTATAATAACAACACAAAATATAAAAGACAAAACAATTATATGTGATGTGTAATGATAGAAAGACAGACAGCACAGACAGATAGATAGATAGATAGATAGATAGATAGATAGATAGATAGATAGACAGATAGATAGACAGACAGACAGACAGACAAACTGAGATGGTGAGAAAGAGTGAGTGGATGTATGAGAAGAAATTGGGAAAAAAAGTTGGAATTTCTTAGAAAACGAAAATGACGAGACAAAAGGAGGTAAGAGACAAAAAGTGAATAGAAAGAGAGAGAGAGAGAGAGAGAGAGAGAGGAGAGAGAGAGAGTGAGTAAGAAAGAGAGAGGTGTGGGAGTTAGGATGCAAAAAATTACATAAAGTAGGGATAGAGAGGAAAGACTGTGTAAGTGAGTGAGTGAGTGAAAGGAGGAGGATGAGTGAATATTGAACGGTGGTGGAAGGAGAGACTAAACAAAAGGAGAGTGTTGTCTTGAAGAGACAACAAAATTATAGCTCAGTTTTTTACGAAAGCCGAAAGGCAACAGACCTGGAAAAAAAGGGAATAAAAGAAAAAGATTAAAAAGAAAAAAAAAATAACCAAAAAGAAGAAGAAAGAAAAGAAAAGAAAGAAACTAAAAAGACGTTACAGAATTCTGCCATGTCTGGTTTACCAATATTTATATTTGTTTTTTTACAAATTATCGGGGAAATTATAATCGTCAAATCAACACCAAGTAGGCTTACTGAACGAGGTAGGTAAATTTTAATCTTTTTAAATTCCTTTTTTTTTAAATTTCATTTTTATTAAAGGATTCTTCATTACTTTTTTGTTTTTCATTTTTGTTAAGCTTCAGAGAATTGGCCCGCTATGTTGTTGAAATCGCTACGTAATTCTTTTCGACTGTCATAGGGTAGTGTTCGAATCAAAGTGAAAGCTAGAATTCTGTAAGGGCTGATTCTCCCCGTATGGAACCTTTTTGTTTTTCTGAGATACAGTCTCCTAAACCGTCTTTCTGCTGCGTGAAATTAAGTAAATATCAATAAACATAAATCACGTTTGTACCATTCATTAATTGACAAGTTTTGCATTCATTTTATTTTCCATTTTTTGTTACTGTCTTCAGGTCGTTAAACATTCTACGACCATTGTGATAAAGACAGAGGATTCGTCTTCTATCAATCATGACAATTTTTTTTATTACTTTCACACTTTTTAATTTTTTGGTTTTATTTATTTACGATATGAACAATTTAATTTTAACTGTTTACAATATCTCATCTGTTTTTTTCATTATATGTAATTGTCATTTAATTCTAATTATATTTTTATATAAGTATTAATAAAAAAATATGTAATTGTCATTTAATTCTAATTATATTTTTATATAAGTATTAATAAAAAAATATGTAATTGTCTTTTAATTCCAATTATATTTTCATATAAGTATTAATAAAAAAAAATATTTATTAATCGATGTTTACGAGAATAATTATTATTTAAAAATCGTTTTCATTTCTTTTTTTAAAAAGTAAAACGAAACTACTTGTGTGAACAATTGTAGGAGAAAAAACACTTTTTGAGTGTTTGTCCTGCGGAGCTAAAAGTAAAACAATTGAAATGTTACAGGTTTTTGTTTGATTTCTTTTGTATTCTATTATTTACTTAAATCGTGCCAAGTACTTTGAAAACTACTAGAATAACTGATACTGGTAGTTTGTGGTTTACATTTTTTTTTTAAGTTTTTTTATTATTTTTATTGAGGTTTTGATATTTGGTCTATTCTTGTGGTTGATAAAGAAAGAAAATACCATATTTGAGAAAGAAAAAAATTACTTTTTATCCTTTCTATTTTATCTTCTTTTCTTTTTTCTTTCCCTTTTTTATCATATTCTTTTCTTCTTTTTCTTTCATTTTTTTTCTTTTCTCTTCTTCCTTCTACGCCATTTGTTCTTTTTCTTCATTTTCTTTTCCATTTAATTTCTTTTTTCTTTCATTTCTTTTTATCTTCTTTTTTCTTTTTATTTCCTTTGATATTTTTTCATTTTCTACTCTTTTTATATAATTTTTTCTCATTTATTTTCCCTTTCAGTTTCGTATTTGATTCCAATTTTGAAGTCGAGTTAAAAAAGTGTTTCGAGTTTTACTATTGATTTTTTTTGTAAAATTACTACGTTCGATGCTTTTAGATTTGGGATAATGGAAAGAGAATTAATAGGTCCCTTCCTCGGTAACCCCGTCCTCTCTATTACTTTTTTTTTTTACCTGAAACATCTGTTAATATAAGTATCATCTGAACTCTTTGATTACTTTTTATAAAAGCAACGTAATGTTTAAGATAAAGTACTGACACAAGTATTAACTCTTGATTAATCATTTTTCTGTTGGCGCTGATCGCAACTTTCGATTACTTTCCGACTGATCAAATAAATCTTACTTCGTAGGGCCAAAGACGTATTGCGACGAGAATTGAACTCGTATCTCATATGCCAAAACTAGTCGTTCATTGAGGAGTCGCAAAAGCCAATGACTAGAACGAACACAAACTTACGCTCGTATCGTTAATTTTATACTTGAAATCTTATCACCGTTTAATTATATTTTTACTACCAAATATTAATTGTAAATTATTTGAATTTTGAGTTAAAGTATTAAGGTTTTCGGAAAGTACATAATTACGTTTTAACAAAAAGGATAAAAAACAAATGTAAGTTAAATGTGTTTAAATATTACTTGTAAAAAATATAACCACCTTCATTTTTAATGATTGCAGATTAATAAGAAGGCAAATTTTCGACTAATATATTTAATGAAATCTGGGTTTTTTTCCCCCAAAAATGTTTGAAAGACTTTTTTCGACTTCTTTGTTTCTGAATGTTCTGACGCTTATGAAATATTCTAGTGATCGAAAGAAATGAAATTTTGTAGGTGTGTTTGATTTCGTGAGTATGGAAAATGTGATAGAACATCCCATACTGATAATCTTATTTTTTCTTTGGTTTGTTTTACAGTGTGGACCATTGCATCTTCATATTGAAGAATAGCTATTTTTCTGTTTACCATAGCAAGACACTTTCAACGTATTGCTTCATTTATGCAGTTAAGTTTCCAGCAATAAAAGCCTCCAGTGATAGTCCTTCCATGTTTCAGTTGTTCGTAAGGGATGACACATTTCATATTTTACCATACATATGCAACGACTAATGCGGATACTGTCCTGTTTTTGGTGTTGGTACTCGTTTCACATTGTGTGATAACCCATGTCCTTTTTGTTTTCAGCTGACACGCAAAACCCATTTTTCCTCACCTGTAACAATGCAATGCAAATATGAAACGTTGGTATTCCTGGTTAAAAGACTGTTGCATATTGGGGATATTATGTCCGTTTCTAAAGCGAAAACTCATGAGAAATTCAAATTCACTCTTTTCATGTTTTCTCACTATAATACACTATAAACGACATAATGATGGGACCATCAATTAATTCTAGACGCAGTTTCCTACCCTACAAACTTGGTTCTACCTTGGCTGCTTGACTCATAATTCATAGCGGTGAAACACGTAATTACTTTCCTATCACACCAATATTATTTATTCTTGACCAGCTTAAAAGCCGCCCTATTGGGTGACATTTAAGCTAGCTTCTGCAGAGGGCTCTTGATTGAGCCTTCATCACAATTGGTAGGGAGGAGTAGATATGATAAGCAACAATAAACTACAAAAAAACTCAAAATTGATCGCTGCATTTAAATATTGCATTAATATTTAAGCGAACCTTTTAAAAATACAACGATAATTTTTCTGTCACGACTTAATTTAAAGATAATTTTATGTACTTACTTTCCGTACAAATAATTATTATTTCGCAATTAATTTCGATTATTTTCAAATTTATTTCCAAGTTATAAAAATTGTTATCGTACAAAATTTCGTCGCAAAAATCAGGTATAAAAATCGCCGAAAACAATTGCAGTAATGAAAATTTGGGAATTAAAGATTTGTGGGTCCGGATCCAGCCTGGAATGTTTTTAATTTGCTCACGGAGTCGGTCTGATTTCAAAATGGTATTATATGTTGGGCTACAGCCTCTAAGAGTAAAGTTGAAAAAGTGTGACACACTGACATTCGCATTTATTGTATAGAAGATGAGATATTTAAAAGTTATAGAATTGAAAAAGCGTGACATACTGACATTTGTATTTATTATATAGATTTTTAGTTCGTCTTTTCAAATTATTGTTGATTTTTGTTCTTATACCTTTATGGGGCGAAATATCTCCGTCCGTTAAAGAAACTTTTGTGAAGTAAGACTAAAGAAGCAGTTTTCAATGAGAACTGAACTTGCATTTAATGTTCCGGAAGCTCTTCTATCATGGATGGTGCTTTAACCCATTCGGCAACAGAAACCTATGGTTAGAGACGCCACAAATCTAACATATCTTCTTATATCTTTATTCCAAATCATCATGCCATATTCTTTGTTTTTACTAAGAAAACGTTTAAGATTATTTAAATTCTGAACTGGATCGTTTTGGCTTTATGCTTTTCTTTTTTTCATTGTTGCTCTCTATCACAAGGTCGAATACTCATGGACACCATCTTAACCATTTCGGCCATGGAATACTTTCTAGACTTGAAGGATGTGATGAAAAGCAACAGTGAGATGAAGGAAAGATTAATAATACTAGGGTTATTTTTAGGGAAAAATTTATTCGAACTCACTAGTTCGCGTGATGAACATTTTTGTCTTCTATAATTGATGCCAAAAAACCTGTACCGAGAGAACTATTTGAAGTCAGTCAATGGAATGCAATCCTATTATATTTCAGCTTGGTACCTCGTTAGTTAACACGTTAGTAATTAAAACGTGCGTTATGCCTTGCCATTGCCTCAGATAAATAATGAACCAATCCGTCTGATTGCGAGGAAAGAAGAAACAAAAAAAAGATATATTAGGGACGCTCTTTTTGGTTTTAGTGAGACAAAGAAAGTATACGTAATAAGAAAGAAAGAAAGAAAGAAAGAAAGAAAGGGATGAGAGAAGAGATGATAACGCACTCATGCGGTTAACTTCTGCTTATGTGAAATAGAAAACCTCGTCAGTTTTTGAATATTTTCATTTATACCCTCTCCCTTCTTATTCATATTTATTGCAATTGTCAAAGTGATGCTCAAATATTTAACTATGCAATTGGGGAATTTTCGGGGGCTTTTTATAGTCGTGAAACTTGCAAGGAGTTGTTTCAATCATTAAATTAAAAATTTTGATTCATCAGAAAATTCGAATTAAAGAACCGTGAAAAATGTCCCGGTACTGTTAGTGAAATAGAGTTGTTTATAATATTACTTGTATTTATTGCAATTCGTTATTTCTATTTTACCGTAGGAAATAACAACCCCCCCCCAAAAAAAACAACAACAACAAAAAAAACAGATTTTCTTGAACGACAGAGGCTTTGTTTTTATAATGATCTTCAACTTGTACAAGGTCCGTGAACGACTCGAGGTAGAAGGCACAGCATATGAGGATAGGTGGGTAAGATAACTGTTAACCCTAGACTTGAACAGTTTAAGATTGTTGTGTTTGGAGAAGCAACTTCTTGAGAGTCGGTTCCACAAGGCAGTGGTTCGTGGGGTAGAGTGGAACTTACCTCTCACCAAAGGAATACGAACGAGGGTGGTTTGTTATAATGTGTGGGGCATGGCGGATCTAGTTAGGACTGGTGGAACTAAGAAGTGGGATCCATCTGAAAATAACGGTAGGTCAGCGATAGGCTTGCGACGTCACGTCTGATAAAGGGGTTGTAGGGCGGAAACGCTTTCGGACTCTATCGAGAGTGGAATGGGCAGCTCCTGCCTATATATGACAGCATTTTCCCCATTTTCCACGAGGACTGTGATGACTTTAAGTCCAAATAGATATTGAAGGTACAGGACCTCCCTGAGGGAACATCCGTTCATCGGTGAAAGTTCTGGATCCCATCAGTCATGTCACTAGTTTGGTTTTCGAGACTGAATGTGACCAGCCAGTCCCCACACGCCCCCGATTGAGTAGTTAGAGCTCGGTAAGAAGAGAGATCAACTGCCAAGCTCTAGTCATGTAGGATTTGGGAGGTGCACCCATATAAAGATGCGTCATCATCATAGATATGCACGATATGCACAAATGATCGGAGTATTGTCAATTAATTATTCATTTATAACTATATTTTGATCTAAGTTTTAATCTATATGAATAAATGCGAAACTGGAGCTCAATTCTCCCACGAATTCTGAGATTAAAAGGTCCCAACTCTACTTTATTTGAGGTTTATTTTGAGCAATACAGAATTGTGGCACAATGCCGAGGGGAAAATAGGGAGAGGCTGATCTTCATTAGCTATCCTAATCTTAATTAATCCGACTCACGAACCATTCATTCAATACAATTTACTCATTCACTACAAGAACACATCCATCACCACTCAATCCTGCATATACCACAATGCCGTATATTCACAAAGGACCTACAAATACTCCATGACATAAAAATTTGAAAGGCTATAAAGTTCGTTTTTTACAAAAATTTCATGATTCATGAAGTGATAGTAATTCACGTATTAAAAGCTCAATATCTGTGTTATATATTATCTATTTCTAGGCAATATCGCTTTTCAGTCTGCATATTGATTTTAGAAAGTATATTTCATTAATTAACTGTCCTTCAATACTGTTCTTTTATTTGAGGATTGTTTCGATTTTCATATCAAAAATATTTTTGTTTAGTAATATTGTTTTATATAGTGGAGAAAAGTGTTTGAAATTTGCATTTTACTTGGCCTTCAACAAGTTGGCATCTATTTGTAAAACTTTCCTTAACTATAACAAGCCTGCCCCCACATCGGACCAATTAATTTCTTCTGTCTTTACAGTCATATTCTTTGAACAAATATATTGACCGTCCGCAACATATTCAACATTTTATATATAGTGAACATTAATCCAATAGGAAAACAATTAATTTTTCCTATAAAAATTACGAGATAACGAGCGGGCAATTGAAATTAGGCTCAAATTTAAACGGTTTACAATGAAGTAATATTGACAACCAATCTTGTAATTCACCAATGTACAATGATTAAGTAGAACTCTTTTAGTTTTCCGGGTCTGTTTCTATGCTAGATAGTTAAATTTCTGTATCTGTCTGATTTTGACGTCCAGATTATATAACTTACAACCCTGGCTGTCCCTTTCGCTAGTAGTCATACATTATGTCTTCCTACATGTAATGTTTAATTCGTTTTGTTTGCTTTCGTCAATTATCTTGTCTAATATCTTTTCAGGTTTTCCCCTGAATTTGACATCGATACAGTGTTGTCTCTGCGGCGTATGCTGTTAAGATTACATCTGGCAACTCTTCTAGTCCTCTTAGAATCATGTAGTAAATTGGGAAGATTAAAATATAGGTTGGTCACTTCAGTATGTGAACGTAAATTACAACAATGAGTTGTGATCGTTAACTACATTTGTCATATTAAAAAAGGACGACCTTCTTGAAGATATTCTGAAGGCGCCCGACGTTCACTTTGGCGCTATGCATTCACGAAACAGCCGTCATAACTAATTTTAGATGTTTTCATAGCATTAATATATATATACACATTATTTCAAGACTTAAATGATGACATGTCCGGGTAAATATGGACGTTATGGCAACGCTAAAGTTAACGAATTTTAAAAACATCGTCCATCAGATAATTTAAAAGCTGAAAAAGGCAAGTTATCCAGAAAATTAAGGGTTAGTAATGTTTGAGTCATGATGAACAAATATGGCTATTTTAGTTGATATCCCAGAGATATTCAAAACCACAATTAATTTTTGATTGCTTTCATCTTAATGTTACTTGCTTTTTATCACAACTACTCAGTCCGTTAATCTACGGACATTAATAAAAAGTTCGGTTTGATTACGAAAGAAGGACACATTGGAGTAAGTTTAAATGATTAGATTTGATCTTCTTCCTGTTGTAAAAGTTCTTCTAACTCAAATGGTAGAGCAGCAACTTAATAATGGCCGTAAAATGGCGGTCCCAGTAGTTGCGATGTTAAACAGCTAAAACTAAGATGAAAGAAGAAATAGGTAAAAATGAATAATAGTCGACAATACCTCATCTAAAAGAACAAAAAGTATTCAATATATGTAATAATATTATAAAATGTTCGGACATTTGTGATGTTGTCGAGGTGTCATGTAAAATAATTTCCTTCGTGACGTCTCTCAGTTTAACGGAAGTTACTTCGTGTCCCATCCAAGGAATATGTGGCAGATTATACTTGATTACATGGTATCAGCAAAGAAGAACGATCTCTGATCTGACCAGTTATAAAGCTAAAGCACTCCAAATCACCAGTTATTATCCGCAAATGATAAGACAACGATATCAGTACTAAGTAAGTGGCACTACCCCAAATGGAATTTGAACTAGGTTCGTTCGTTTCTAGGTTCAGTATCGTTTACCGTTAGGCTACTCAGATACGCTAGTCGATAATCCAAAAGAGTACTGATAACCTTTCTAAGTTATTCCTTTGATTGAAGACAGTTTCTTATTTGTTTGATTATTGGTTGATTTCTTTCGTGATTATTTTTCTAGTTTAAAGAGCATTGATATAAAAATAGGCTTCCTATACATTAGTGCTTGTGTTTCACTGGCATTGAATTAGAGATTTCTTTTTAGTCTGATGAAAGTTAGCAGTCTTTTAAGAAACTTTTTTGCTTATTTATTACATTCGACAATGGAAGATGAGAGATGGCTTATCCTTTTCTCCACACTTCTTGATATTGAATTTATTACATATACATACATATATATATATATATATATATATATATATATATATATATATATATATATATATATAAATAAAACGACAATAACAAAATTGATATTTCGCACAAAATTGGTCAACCAGGTTAACTCGAGAAGAAAACTTATTTAATGCAAGCATCATTGTAATAACTAAATGCTATATATATATATATATATATATATATATATATATATATATATATATATATATATATATATATATATATTGCACATGGAGTGCTGGTGCTAATAGTCGCCGATATATAATAACAGAACTATTAATAATAAATAGTTTCCTGGCGATTGAGTTGTGTTACCGCTGAGGAAATACATACATACATACATACATACATACATACATACATATATATATATATATATATATATATATATATATATATATATATATATATGTGTGTGTGTGTGTGTGTGTGTGTGTGTGTGTGTGTGTGTGTGTGTGTGTGTGTGTGTGAAAAATATAAATAAATAAATATATATATAATTATTTATATATTATATGCATGTAATTTATTAGAAAGCGCTCAATATCAGAGATAGAGCTAACATATTTGTTTGGATAGATGTGAGTTTGTGACCCTGGGTTTCACGCTTTTGCGATCGTCAGACATTTTATATATGTATATATATATATATATATATATATATATATATAAATTATATACAGAGAGAGAGAGAGAGAGAGAGAGAGTGTGTGTGTGTGTGTGTGTGTGTGTGTGCATCAAAAATATTTTTACAAATTTTGGGCTGGATCCTCAAGCAAGGACTAATGTTCATATAAACATATATCCGCAAATTTTTCGTTTTTGTGTTATTAAGTTTAAAGAAAGTTTAGGATAGATTGCGTTGCACTGCCATAAAGACTAGGTTATATTTGACATTCGTGTAAATTCGTGGCTAGTCTGTCTTTAGCGTTTAACGTAGACGATCCTGGTATCAGCACACACCAAGTAACCTTAGCATGTTGTACATCTCATAGTACCTTATGGAGGGTACTTCAATAGCAGCTCCTGTATTCTTAACATTTGCAACGTGTGCAGAGCATTCCGCTTTCTGATCATTCACCACGGAAGAACTTTTGTCGACAGTTTATTGTACAAACTGCTGATACGTTGTTTGTTTCTTCAATCTTGTTTACGGATGAGCCAACATTTAAAAGAGATGGAATAACAAATTTAAACAACCAACATTTATCCCCATGTTACAATACAGGCTAGACACCAGTATCAGTTTACGATTAATGTGTGGGCTGGAATTATAGATGACTGTCTCCCAGCACGTATTACAGAACTGTCCTCAAGGACTTTATTTCGAACACACTTCCAGACCTGCTAGAGGATGTACCATTGCTAATGGGAAGACTAGTATGATTGATGCATCATGGGGCTGCAGCACATTTTAGTCACATTTACCATGAAAGATGAATAGGTAGGAGGGCACCAGTTCCATTACCTGCACGTTCCTCCGACTTCAATCTTTTGGATTTTTTTTATCTTTGGGGCCACCTAAAACAATTGGTTTAGGCAGCAGACATTAATAATGCAGCGATGATTCATCAACATGTGATGGGGGACTGCGTAACCATTCGACACGGCGTGGATGTATTTGCAAGTGTCCGCCAGTGAGTGATTCAATTGGTGCATTTGTGTGTAGAAGGAAGCGGAGTACATTTCGAACATTTTTTATGAGTTAGTGCGTTGAGGTAATAACGATGGCCTTTTGGACATATGTTCATATGGATATTTTTGTGGTCAGGAACCCATCCCCAACGTTTGTAAATGTATTTCTGATACACTATATATATATATATATATATACTAATAATAAAAAATGGTAATCCGTATGGAATTTCCAAGAGGATTGAAAACTATTTTTGTATAGCTTTCATGAAATAAATATTATTACCTATGGGATTTTACGTTCATTAATATATATATATATATATATATATATATATATAATCGCTTAATTCTTCCTTATTTCTTTTCTTTCCCTCCTTTTCTCACTCTCTCCTTCCCTCTCTCATCCCCATCTTTCTCTTTCTTGCCCACCACCAAATATTTTTAAAAATCTTATATTGGAATTTTAATTTTTCTTTCTTCCTCTCTTAATATTAAAACTTTTTCCTTTTCTTTTTACTTTTTTCCTTTTCCTCTCCTTTTTCTTTTCGTCTGGATAAATTGACTCCATTTATTAAGAAAAAGTCGGTCTGAAGAGATGAATATATTTTTGGACATTCATGAAATAAATTATAACCGAATGGATTTTTAAGGATTCTGTACTCATTAATATATATATATATATATATATATATATATATATATATATATATATATATATATATATACCCTGTATGCTTGTTTTATCGACCTCACAGCAGCATTTGGCCACATCAACAGAGATTTTCTCTTCTATTTTATTAGAAACGGCCTTCCGAATCCACTAAATGCATCAATCTAATAGAGGAGATGTATCGATCTGCAGAATCTTATATATCATGATCATCATAGTACGTAAAAATGACAAGAAGGCAGTCTATTTAATCTCTTCCTAGACAATGCCTTGCATCTTTATAAACACACAAATGATGAGATGGGCACTGAGCATTTAAGCATTCCCTACCACACCCCAAACGGATCTACCAATAGAAGACAACAATCTTGTTTTTTCTCCCAAGGTCAATGTACTGATCGTGTGCTGGGCTATGCTGATGACATAGGTATTCATAGCTTGGATAAGAATGATCATGAATAGAAAATCAATATCCTCTACCAAGTGTTCCAAGAAACTGGACTCAAGATAAATCTTTCCAAAACAGAACCTATGATCTGGAATTGGAATGAAAGTAGTGATGTTACCTCCCCTGAATCCATCATAAAAATCAGGAGTAAAACAATGAGGAAATGAGAGTCTTAGCCTATTTAATCTCTTCCTAGGCTATGTCTTATGCATATACAAGAATAGATGTGAAGAGATGATCAGTGATCATTTAAGCATTCTATATCACACCCCAAGTGAATCTACCAATAGAAGACAATGATCCTGCTTCCCCACCCCGAGGCCAATTTAATGATGATAAGAAGGGCTATGCCGATGACATAGGTATTCATAGCTGGGATAAGAATTATCATGAACAGAAAATCAACATCCTCTACCAAGTGTTCCAAGAAATAGGGTTCAAGATAAATCTTTCCGAAACAGAAAATATGATCTGGAATTGGAATGAAAGTAGTAATGACACATACCGTGGATCCATCATAAAAACTCAGGCTGTCGGATTAGTAAATACTAAACACCATCGATACCTCGGTGTATGGATCAGTTATAACAAATTCAGTAAAGGAGAATAGGAAATTGAACATAGAATAGGCTGCAGCAGGGGTAGTTTTGCCCCAAAGCAAAACATTGACCCGAAAACTTGAGCTTTGTTCTTCAATAGCCTCGTCAGATCGAGGCATTCATGTGACAAAAGCTGTTAAGAAATATATAAACTGTTAGTTGTACACAAGCGCTTTCTTAGATAAATGATTTAAAAAGACAAATTGGAAAAGCTTTTTAGCGACGGATTTCGCCGACGTCACGTGTGTTAAGTTCGGCTTCTTCCGGTTGGAATGAAAGACCGAACTGTGTGTCGGGTAAATGCGTTGAGAATTTTAAGAATAAGAATAGAAATAAATTAAATTACCTTATCAGATTCGACGAGCAGAGACCAGAGACCAGAAAGTGTTTTTTTTTTAAATATATCAGAGCCGTTGTTATCTGTTTGATTTGAAATCAGCCCACTCCGACCAGATCATTGTCTTTATTCTATTAGATGGTATATCACATTTTTCTTTTATTGCTTTTGTGGTGGTCCGTAATATTATGTATGGCCTTGGTTTTAGAGTTTAAAAAGAAGATAAGCCGCAAACATTTTGGGTTGAAATGCGGATTTTTTTTTATTTTAAAATATATATTATACTCTATTTTCCATAATTGAAATATTATATAAATACATACATTCAACATTCTATTTCTAGTTAACATTTAATATATTTAAACCTTGAAAATAGCTAAATGTATAGCTGAAGGCGGTCGGAAAAACAATATTTGGACACTTTTTATATAATTTATCAACTGAAAAGAAAAAAAATTATAACATCATATGAGAAATTATATAAAAACTTAATCAAAGCACTTTTTGCCATATTTAATGAAACTTGAATATATATATATATATATCAATAAATATAAATATAAAAGTGAACATTGAAGTGAACACTCAGAGGCGACAGGCTGTTTCACGCTAGACGCAATCATCAGGGCGGCCTGACGATTGCGTCTAGCATGAAAAAGCCTGTCGCCTCTGGAGTGTTCACTTCAATGTTCACTATTATATTATATTTACATATGCTCTATCTCTGATATTGAGCACTTTTATCCCATAAATATAGCACAACTTAAAACTATATTTCTTCATATATATATATATATATATATATATATATATATATATATGTGTGTGTGTTCATATGTGTGTGTGTGTTTCATATGTATGTGTGTGTGTGTGTGTTCATATATATGTGTGTGTGTGTGTGTGTGTGTGTCGGTTTAGGTACCATATCTTCATTTAAGCATGTTTCATTGAATATTAGACTCATGTCTATTTATTTGTTATAATAATCCTTTCTAGTTCTTCAATTGTCTTCTTGGCGTTAAGTTGAGATTCATCAAAGAAGGCGCTGTAGTTGTTGTTAACTTTCGATCACCACGAGATCTTCCTCAGAGTTAAATTGCGAAGACAAATGTAATTATCATCGTTGTCATGGTGATTTGTTGTAAACAGGCGTGAGCGCGCCATGTTACAATAAATAATAATAAATTTTCAAATTTTAAATTTATCTGTTATAGTTATTTTTTTTTTCTTTTTTGGAAACGAAGGTCCAAAATGTCAGAGAGCCAAGCATAAATGGTAAAAATGCAAAATTGCGTGAAATGTTAGTCAAATACATTTTAAAACATTGCTACTACACTGGTAATAAATTTTGTTCAGTATTGGTTATTTGCTTTTGATATATATATATATATATATTTTTTTTTTTAATAAAAGACAGACCACGTTAAGATTCCATGTAATAAGCTATTTCACCATAACCCGTTTAACAGGGTCCTGGATTATCAGACTTTACTTCCAAAAGCTGAAATGAAAAATGAAAAGAAATTCACACGTTTTTTACGGACCTCATCAAGTATACGCAAAGTTAACGAAGTGAGGAAGTGAGGTGGGAGAGAGGATATGAGTGTGTTATATGTATCATTTTAGTTTCCTATTTTAACCCCAGTGTGTCGGCTGGATGTTGTTCAAATTTAACGCATCTCGTCTTTAGATAAAGGTGGCTAAGGGGTGAACGATAAGAACTACATTAAAGGAAGACGTTACAACAACCCCAATAAATTACACGACAGGTTTCATTCAAATTCTTAGACGTTGTCAGTTCGCGTTACTTTAACGTGCATATTTGGGAGGTTAAGGTTGGATAAATATCTAAATTTTAAAACAATCTACGAAGGAATTAATTTGAAATTCGGTGGAATTTTGGGTATTTTCTATGAAACAGTCGATTGGAAAAATCCATAGACAGAACATTGAAAGAGCAATCCAATTTATATTTAGTAATTTTTTTTTCCCCCTAAAATATATATATATATTAACCATATTTTATATATATATATATATTAACCATATTTTAATATATATATATTAACCATATTTTAAATCAATTAATTTATAATATTAATGCTCTGTAAATTTACATTGAGCACTATTTTGTAAAAATAAAAAAATATCTATAAGAACACCGAATTTTTATATCTTACTGTTCTTTCTTTTTTTAATATATATATATATATATATATATATATATATATATATATATATATATATATTTCCTCACCGGTAGCACAACTCTGATATCCATGCTCAACGTAATCGCTTGGAAATTGTTTATTTATTATTAATAATAGCTTTGGTATTATATATCGACGACTATTTTGTCGGATTTAGGAATTAACACTGTATCGTGACTAACAGTTTAACGTCTTTTGTCCACGCTGTTTACATCTACAAATGCTCTGCCTCCAATACTGAGTATTCTTCTCGAAAACATAACAAATTTAATACTGCAGTGCGAAAATAGCAACTTTTATTCCCCCCCATTAAAAAATGAGATGGAAAAAATATGTCCGGCGTGTGCATATGAATATACACCAGCCAAATTAACCTGGAATGGAGAAAAGCAACTATCCGGTTAAAATCAAATAAAGCTGTAAACATACAATTGTACCCCCTAATTACTTCGATCTTAACCTCTTCAAGTCTAGGGTTAACCTTTATCTATCCTTCATATCCTCATAATATCCACTCGTTACTTCTTCTTACACGCTTACAACAAACTAATTCAATAGCTTCTACCGTGAGCGGATCATGGGTTTTGTATTGTGTGAACAATAGTATTAAAATATTACTTCAGGGGTCACCTCTGTAGAGTAATAGTTAAAATATTTATCACATTATTGAATTCACGTCAGTAAATCACACAGAAAAGGCTAAATGAAATGAACTGAGTGGAAAAAGATTATGTTGCGTCAATCTTCCAAATGGGGAGAACCTTGATCACGAGTCTTGTAACCTGTGGGGGCTACACACATATATTGCAGTCATAGCCAGAATGGTGTGGATTTAGGGCAATATAGCTCGACGGACCCCATCTCTCTTCAGGCTGGTTTTGAATTCAGAGTTTTCCTTTTCCTAGATCGGTTAACCTATCAAGGCTAAAAGCTCAGTCTGCTCTATTATTTACGAAACTTCGAATTCAGAGTTTTCCCTTATTCCCAGTCCTGGGTATGACGATAAACTACACCCGGCAGCAAGGCCTCTGATCTGGTGATTGGAGATGTTGAGAAACGTTGAACCACCACTTATTTGCTGTTTTCATAGGTCCAGCCAGACCAGGGGTAATGACACCTGTTAGGGTCCCATCTATGGGCAAATAGTGGACTCCCAAACAAAAACAAAACACTATGAATGCAGAAAAATACATTTTTATTGTAACAATACTTACAATACATATTTATATAAAAAGATTACCAGCAATACATATTGATAGTTGTTATGATGTTAAGTTGGGGTTAGTAGAGACAAACGCCAAATAACACGTAACAATAAAAAGGGTTTTAATAGGTTGGTAAAAAGGTACAGAAATCGCCTGAGTAGTCAATAACTAGCTCAGCTAAGAACTTCTCTGTCTATCTGTCTTTTTTCCATGTCAACTGACATGCCACTATTTAAAGTCTTTGTTCGCAGACAAGTTCATCTTCAAGAGGGGTGGTAGGTTTCCGACACAACAATAGTAAAATTACCAACAATATATTTTATAGCAAAATGACCAACAATACATTTTATCTGTAGTTGAAGGCATACAATTGCGTTTAAAATATATTTAGTTGAAGCCATATGATTGCGTAGCAAAGTATTTAGATTTCGGCATTAAATAACCCATAGAGGTTGATATGCAGCTAAACAAAATCAACCAACTAATTTTCCTTTTTCTAGAATGGCTGCTACCTAAGTCAAAGTGAGCCTTATCCGCTCTAATATTTGGACCATAGCTGGAGGAAGATAGATTCGTGTCTTTTCTATGAAGAGTTACGCAATATGAATGAAACGAACTTGGTTAGAATTTGTACTTGGCATGCCGATTTCACATCCCATGCCGATAGCCGTTATCCTACACGATATTCCACTTACGCCTAGGGAGAATCTACCTATCTTGAAAAACAGCGTTCGAATTCAGCCTTTTATTTGTGCTTGAACATCGATAGTAGAAATGGCGGTAAATACGCAACAGTATTAATGCAGGTTATTTTGCTACATCATTCTGTAATATCAAGAGGCCTGACTTAGTGCTTATTATTAATGATTCTCTAATGATAATGATAGTGAAGATATTTCTGATATATCCAAATCCTTTAGTCGTCTTAGAGTTAAAAAGAGTCATGACGCATAAGCACATCAAAAAGTTCACACCGTTCGTCAACACCCGTCTTGAATTTCAGGAAGAAAGGCGGTAGCCTAGTTCTGAAATTCGTACCGTGTTTTGGTTGCACTTATTTGCGAATACGACATGACCTCAACTCTTAGAATTTGGGGATAGATGTTAGATGAGGTACTAGGGGCGGGCGTGTGTAAGACTCGGTGGGAGAGTGCAGTTCTCCAGCAGCTGCACCGTTGACAGCACAGTGGATGGGCGACAGTTCCACACCCTGGGGCAAAAATCACAGCAGAAGCCACTGACTCGTAAACGATGACGCAATTACAATAAACGCGTATAAAACTTGCGTAGGTGAGCGCCAACTGTAGAGCAATGTTTAGTAAGTTCTTCTCCGAGACTAATGATAGAATAATGCTCGAATCAAACTGGTTTCCCCATTGTAGTTGCCTTGTGCCAGAATAATTTAATCTTAGTAAATATATAAAGCGAGCTTGTTTTAAATATCAATGATAGTATAATGAAAATCGATCCTGACTGAACGCGTCATTATTGTTACCTTGTGGCAGACAATGCTGAGCTTAATAAATATTGACTCAACTAAAAATACAACTTGTTAAGCCATTGCTACGTATTTTGGCAAAATGTTTCGTCATTGATATGCCACAATATATATGGTTTAGGTTATGTTGGAATCTACGTCATATGACTTTTGAGTCTATTGATCGAGTTTTATACTTTTTTAATATCATTTTACCCCAAGCAAAGCAGTAGGGCCACTAGTACGCAGGGGGTTACAGGGACTGAAAGTGAAAGACTGGGAATAGGAAGGATTGGGGAAAGGACAAAAGATGCAGCAATTGGTTCGAGATGTAGCCGCTCCGTTTCATGTCATTGGAAAACGTGTGATGGCGTAGTGTGTTGCTCTCCCGAAGTCTAGCGCCAGCCATGCTGATGGTAGGCAGAAAAGATTATATTTGGTGGTTAAATGAGAACAAATTTGTTTTGGGGATATTTAAATTTACAAACCAGTTATTGCCACCATTTAATTACTGATTGGAGGCCCTTTTCAAGAGCAGCTGTCAAGTTTACTCTGTCAGATCTGACGGATTGGCTACTGAGACAAGGTTAAATCTTATTGTCATCTGTATAAATACCAAGTTGGTAACTGATGACATCTGAGAGATCATTGATCAAGAACAGAAACAGAGTCAGACCCAGGATAGTGTCTTAGGGAGCCCTCGCGTTTCTATGGAAGGATCAGAAGGTGATCCTGTTCAGCACGACCTTCATTGCGTCTATATAGGGAAACAACGGTCATTTTTACGCATGTGAAGGTGAAGAGTGATCGAGTTTTTAGCTATTTAATGCTTCCACCTATTTTTGATCTGAGTCTTGATCCTTGCAATTAGTGTATACGATACGTAAGTGAGCACATATTCAAACTACACTTTTACAAGTACAATGAAGCAGTATCAGTAAACTATTAGCAGACATCCAACCTTGATAAGTCCCAATTATTAGAGTGCATCAAAAAGTATTCCCCAAACCACTTGTATGTTTTTTTGAAGCTTCTTTAATGAAGTTCAGCTGACATTTTAGGATGATCCTAGTCCAAATCTGGCGTCTGTCAATGATCTTAGTTCAGCTCTACACATGAAATCTTTCGATGATCTTAGCCCTACATCTGACAACTTTCGATGATTTTAGCTCCAAATTTGGCTTCTTTCGATGATCTTAGTTCAGCTTTATACGTGACACCTCCCGATTATCCTACTACTGCATCTGGCATCCTTCTCTGATCCCAGCTCTACATCTGGCATTATTCAATGATTTTGTTCAGTTCTACACATAGCATCTTTCGATGAATCTAGCCCTATATCTGGCTTCTTTCAGTGATCTTAATTCAGCTTTACACATGGCATATTTCAATGATCTTTGATCCACGTCTGGAATATTTTGATGATACTAATTCCACATCTGGAATCTTTCGATGATCCTAGCTCTACATCTGGCATTTTTCAATGATCTTTGTTTAGCACTACATATGACATTTTTTGATGTTCCTAGCCCTACATCAGGCATCTTTCAAAGATCTTAGATCAGCTCTACACGTGGCATCTTTCGATGATCCTAGCCCTTCATCTGGCATCTTTCGATGATCTTAGTTCGGCTCCACACATGTCATATTTCGATGATCTTTGATTCACATCTGGCATCTTTCAGTGATCTTTCGTTCAGCTCTACACACGTCATATTTCGATGATTCTTACTCCACATCTCGCATCTTTCAATTAGTTCAGCTCTACCAATGTCATCTTTCGATGATCCTAGCCGTACATCTAGCATATTTTGATGATCATAGTTCAGCTCTACACATGACATCTTTTGATGACTATAGCTCCACATCTGGGATCTTTCGATGATCCTAGCACTACATCTGGAGTCTATCAATGATCTTAGTTCAGCTCTACACATGACATGTAGCCCTATTTCAATGATCCTAGTCCTACATCTTATGTCCATCGATGAAACTAGCTCTACATCTGGTATTTTTCAAGGATCTTAGTTCAGCTCTACACTTGGGATCTTTCGATGAACCTAGCTATCTTTCAATAATCTTAGTTCAACATATTTCGATGATCTTTGACCCACATCTGTTATCTTTCAATAATCTTAGTTCAGCTCTACACATGACATCTTTCGAGGATCCTATCTCTTTATCTGGCATCTTTCAATGATCTTTGTTCAGGCATCTTTCGATGATCCTTTTCCATATCTTGCATCTTTCGATAATCTTAGCCCTACATCTGGCATCTTTCGATGATTTAATTCAGCTCTACACATGACATCTTTCGATGATCCTCACCCGATAGCTGGCACCTTTTAATAATCGTAGCTCTACATCTGGCGTCTGTCAATGATTTCAGTTCAGCACTACAAATGGCATCTTTCAAATGATCTTTGCCATACACCTGGGATATTTCAATGATCTTAGTTCATTTCTCCACATCTCGTATATTTCGATTAGTTCAGCGCTACACATGGCATCTGCCGATGATCCTAGATCTACAACTGGCATCTTTCAATGATAGTTCACCCTTACACATGATATTTTTCGATGATTCAAGTTCTCTATATGGCTTCTTCCGATGATCCCAACTCTGCATCTGGTATCTTTCAATGACCCTAAGTTTTAGGAATTGTTTTACCTGGCAGTATGTGGGGTCCCCATAAGCTTACCTTTTAAAGCGTGATAATTGATAAATGATAGTCATCCAATTCTGTGTCTTATTTCAATCTTAAAACCCTTACGCTAATTTTAGGCAGTACAATTAAATACTATCTTATTTCTCTTGATTTATCGAATTGTACACACGGATTTAACTGTTTTGAAGGCGCATTGTGTTGTTTTTTTGGTGGTTAGCATCAGTCATGAAATAACCTTTGGTGTAACGGTAAATAACGAAAATATTTTTGATACGCCTTAACAAAATATTACGACTACTACTAATAATAATATAGACTGTATTTAGATGTGTAAATGTAAGAATCTTTGTGATAAAAGTTTATAAATAAACGAAAATGCTTTTGATGCACATTAATATTTTCGGCTGTCAAATTAAATTGCTGAAATATATATATCGGCTTAAAATGCGATAATAGCAAAATATAAATGATAAAATGAATTCAAATAACTTCTAGAATTTCAACAATACGGGTAAACTGAATGTTGTATGGTCTTCAGCCACTACACTTTGTAAGCCAGTATATAATGAACAAGTATTGAGGTCGTGTTTGGGAGTTTAATTCAATTTTGCCGTCCGTACTCTACTCGAATGGAATATAGCACAAAACTGTGTTTGAAGCAGAAATCCCACACGTACATGGGACTAAAGACAAAGAATTATTTGGTACTTTCCCATTGAGACTCCTCTGACATAAGGGATTGTCCCTGACCTTACTTTTTAGTGCAATGGAAAATATGACCCCTTACAGATGAATATATACTTATCTTAACTCTTATTGATGTTCTGACCCCTTTTGTAAAGCTGTGTTATAATACACGATTTTCCTCGCCATTTGAAATGGCAGATTTTAAGGAGCTGAAAATCAGATTATGGTTTACCCTAAAACCAAAGTGGTGAAGAAATACACTGAATGCTTAAGAAAGCATTTGATGTGGGATGTCATGAATCAGAGTATAAGGCACACCAGACCAAACGTTAGTTTTTTTTACTAAAAAGGACGGGACGCCTCAGCGTAGTGTAATGGTTAGCAAGCTTGTCTTGCTAGATCAGTTACTACTGAAAAGTGAGTTCGATCCTCACTGGATGCCCCATACTTTTGGCTTTGTGCCACATCTAAGCTACGCTTGAAAAATCTCTACTAAAAAGGACGCAAGTTCGAACTCTGCCGGAGAACACATTTTCTTTATTAAGTTTTTTCGAGTGCGCAGGCCGGTAGACTTAATATACACCGTTAAAAACGGGATATCTATTTCAAACACGGTTATCTACTCTCTCTCTCTCTCTCTCTCGCTCTTTTCATATATATATATATATATATATATATATATATATATATATATAGTTTGCAGTCTCTTTCAGACCGATGAAATATACCTAAGAAAACTAGTTTAAATGAGGTATTAGGTTAGTCAATTTTATGGTCAAGTTTCCTGGGTTTTTGAGATACATGCCACTGACATAGTAGCAAACCACCCACATCACCCCCGTATTCCATGGGTGAAGACTAAGTTAGACTCAAACAGCTTCTTCCCGTGAACCACTGCTCTGTGGAACAGTTTCCCAAGAGGATTTCTACCGATCATTATAATCTCAACCTCTTCAGGTCTAGAGTTAACAGTTATCTTCCCCCACTATCCATATAAACTACTTTTTAACGTAACCTCGAGTGACTCTCGGGCCTTGTACAGTGTAAACTTTACTGTAAAACATTAAAATACAAAAATAACAAGATAATGGTTGACCATAGATTTGAACAGGCTAAGCTTGTAGGGATTGAGGTAGAAGCCTCTCGTGATTTTGTTTCACCAAGTAACCGTGCTAATATTAATAAAAAAAAAAAAATGAAGCATTGCCAATTATTAATTTTTGACTAGAATTTCTTTTGTTTTATTTTATATATGTATTATTTTTTCATTCTATAATCGTTTTGTTCGTAAACGACTCGGGTCTGAAATCGGAAGAAGTAATCACCAAAAATGAATCATAAACATATCTTTATCTCCAGTTGGCGTCTGGGCTCTTCCAGAACTTTATCGAACTGATGTACTTGATTCTCAGCCGAATTCTTGTCTTTGGGTGGGAAGCGGTTTGAACGAAACGAACTTGGTCCTGAGTATTCCAACCGCAGGGCACAACCTTCTCATTACATTATAACAAGAGAGTCAGAAGTTATTCTGACGCTTTCGGGACACAGACTACAAGTACTGGGTAATATTTTGTTTCCGCGCACACATACGTTTGTACCCTTCCACATTAAAACCGTCGAATTTTGCCATTTGGTAAGGATGAATGAGGCGAGTAAATATAACCTCTACTAGTACTTTAAAAAAAATTGAGAAACTTCCTGCAGTGAATTTGTTCATAATTATTTGTTTCAAATGTAGAATTCTTTGAACGTTTCTCTGACAAACACGATCTTTCATCGTTTTCTAAAGTCGAATAGATAAAAATCTAACGTTCGTGGTTGCTCAGACGAACTTCGTCTTCGCTATCTTTCTTGAAACCTTAGAACATCTGTTTGAGAATAAACAGAATATCAACATATGAATGTTTTTTTATTATTTAAATTATTTACAGTCTTAATAATGTCCCTATCTTTGTTGCTAATTTCTCGCCTTCTTCACGTCTTTGTCGCTTTAATAATCTGTTTTATTATTTCACTTATGAGTTTTGGTTAATTTAAATAACACCCGATTTGCCCATGACATTCGCTGACAATACCCGTGTAATTTTAAAAAGTAATAACTTAAAAAAGATAGTAAAAGAAAACAAGAAGAAAGGACTATTAACTGTAAGAAAATAGAATGCATGGTTGTCAGTAAAAGGGAGAGCCCAAGGTTTGAGCTACGTATTAGGAATACCAAAATCTAGCAGATACATAAATTCAGCTATCTAGGTAGCGTCGTAAAGTACGACGGAAGATGAGACAGAAATCCTTAAGTGTATAGGAATAGCGAAAGATGTCACCCTCAGGAACTAAGCAAGGTATTAATGGATAAATTTCATTAGAAACAAAGAAACAAATACTGAACTATTATGTAATATCTAGCCCCCAATATGGCTGAGAATATATATATATATATATATATAATATATAATGCCTTTTCTTGGGGAACATAGAGCCGCAAGAAATCGTTGCGTTATCTGTAACAAGCCAGGTTTTAAGGTTGTTAGCCTACTACTCAACACCGTACCTGGAGGAACATATATTATTAACACCGCGTGAATTTATCTTCATCAGCTCTTTGTTATTAAATATAGTTTAAATTTTTAAAGGTAATTCCCAAAACTACTTTGAGACAAAACTGCGTGGTCATCCTGCAAGAAAGTCATGACTGATATTACCGTACTTCCCTCACCCTAAAATTGTAGTAGGAGTTGGGAAGTAAATTAGAAGTGTATTTGTGTGTGTGTGTGTGTGTGTGTGTGAGAGAGAGAGAGAGAGAGAGAGAGAGAGAGAGAGAGAGAGGGTGTCATGCTAGCTGAGATACAGCCAGTAAATAAAACCAAACCATTCTTTGTGTGCAACAGAAAACAAGTTTCTAAACGAATGCAGAAAGCTGTACATATGTGGTTTGTATATAAAGTGTCTGTACCTGAAATATACCATAGTTTGAAGTCCCTTTCAGAAAGATGAAATGTCTCTTGTTTGTTGAAGTTGTATCTGGAGTTTAGGATGTTAAGTCTGTTACAGTTGACAACCCGATAAAAAGGAAAGATCCCCGTGACAACAGAAAGGAGAAAAGAGAGAATGAAGGAAGATAGCTACTCTTTTTTTATCCGCTCCTACGAGCAGTTCTCATTGGACGATGTATGCAAGTATGGCATACAGATTATCAAACGACCGCTAGACTCCACATTAACGATACTATGAGAATACGAAAAATGGCAGTTGATGCTGGTCAATCTCCTTACAGATGAAGAAGAGACTTAAAGCAACAGAAATGTGGTTCTACAGAAGGATGCTGAGAATAACATGGACTGAACATGTGAGTAAAGACGAAGTTTTAGAGACAATGGAAACAAAAAGGACATTTATGCATAACATCAGAAAGGGACAGTTCACATTTATAGGGTGCATAATGAAGGAAAAGGGCTTGGGAAATTTGGTACTCACAGGACAAACAGAAGACAAGCGGGATAGGGGAAAACAATACATAACTTATCTAGTGAACTTGAGTAAATGGATCACAGAATAGGTTTAGAAGAGGTAACAAAAAGAAAAATATTAAGAGCTACAAAGGGCAGGAAATTGTGGAGAGCCATGTTTGCCAACGTTCTGTTAAGGACACGCTGGCAAGCGATCTGAGAAAATGTTTAACTGGCTTAATTTTCTGTCAACAGTATCGCAAGTGGTAGAGAAAAGAAGACTTTCTAAGACAAAAGAAATGTTTGCGGCTGATGGATAGCTTCTTCTTAATTTACAATTGCCGCTGTTTAGCAATGGCAGGAGGTTTAAGAAGTTGTGGTTGAAAAGCGGACAGCCGAGTTCGAATTCCAGTCACATCCATTGCATTCACTTACGCGCTAATATCATTGGGAAAGGTATAAATCCTCTTCTACTCTCCCCAGCTATGGGTAAATAGCAGGGCAGACCTTGGATGGCAATTGGTCTACCGCAGAAAGAAATGGCAACTTACTGCGGGAAAAAATCTTCCTCGTCAGTCATGTATCGAAAAATACATGATCGCCTAAGCGTGTATCACGCATGGCACATAACTGATTGAATTGAAAAGCAGCTAAAATTTAGATGAAGAAATTATTAGTCAAAAATTTTCAATATCCTGGCAACCCTCGATTAATGCGCATTCGGTTAATACCTTTTCGATTAGTGCGCTAAAAATTTTATTAGCAAAATTCTATTAGTGCATACATTATAGTCGATTAGTGCGGTAAACCATAGTTTATTCAGTTTAATCATAATAATAGCGGCTCGGATCGGGGAATCGGAGATCTGAGTTCGAATTCCACTCGACCCATTACATTCACTTACGTGCTAATACCCTTGGGAAGGTTATGAATCCTCTTCTTCTCCCCCCAGCTATGGGTAAATAGCAGGGCAAATCGGGTTCTATATGAATGGCAACTGGTCTACCGCAGAAAGAAATGGCAACTTACTCCGGGAAAAAATCTGCCTCGTCATTCATGTATCGAAAGATACATGATCGCCTCGACGTGTATCACGCATGACACATAACTGACAATCGAAAATTGATTTTTTTTTTATAGTTAACGATGTTCACATTGGCCGTATTAATCGAGGGATTCCTGTCTATATTCTTCGGAGTTACTTTTATCCTTTAGGTTTCGCACTCAGCCTCTTTTATTAATCTTTATTTTCAACAGGTTCTCTATTTTGGAAAAGTCACGACCTTCTATCTGCTAGTCTCGGGATTATTAAATGACTGGCACCGGACATCTGCGTTCTATAAAAAGCGGCAAAAGAGTCTAAAAATGTTTCTTTTTTTTTTTCTTTCTTTCTTCCCCGTTTATTTCCTAGCCTCTTTAGTTCTTTCGTTCCTTTCTTTTTCTGATATATCCACTTACATATCACATGGGCACCCTCAGTTCTCGACCATCTCACTCCATCAACACACCCTTAGGGGTAGGGACGGCTGTCAAGGTAAAGAATTTCCCATTCCAGGCCCATTATTGTCATGTGCAGTGTCTACAAAAGTCCCTCCCCCCGACCTAGCCAGTTTTGGAATATTTTTATCTCTTCGACAAGAGAATCAAGCATCTCCGAATCAAAACTTTTCGTTCTCCGTGGGGAATATTTTAAAATTAATCTACACATTTTATTCAACCTACCACAGGGGCTTACGGCCATATCACGTTCCAACACCGGTTCCCGTACGATCACCGAAGTTAAGCCATGTCGAGTCTGGTCAGTATCTAGATGATTGACCGCTTGGAAATACCTGGTGCCATGTGCGAATCGCGTAATTGATAATGGCTAGTAACCGGAAATCATTATATTCATTTACGGAAAAAGAAATAAAAAAAAAAAACGAGGAAGAAATTTTATTTTAATGCAATCATTTTATTTTTGTGCATTTTCTTTTTAATTATTTATAACTTTGAACATTCTTTTCTTGATTTCTAAATATTTTAGATACTCCTAAATTGTTTCAAATATGAATAGCCAGAAAGTAAATATCTCAAGGCAGTTCAAGACATCCCTGCTATAATGATCTAAGGCGCTTTGTTACTCAGTCTTTAACAAGGGTGGAAATGGTAATATTAGCCGTGTCCTTATAAATAAACGTTCATTGACTGTCCTTATAAGTAAACGTTCATTGACTGTCCTTATAAGTAAGCGTTCATTGACTGTCCTTATAAGTAAACGTTCATTGACTGTCCTTATAAATAAACGTTCATTGACTGTGTAGTCAGTGCTGCTGTTGGTTGCAATTTATAAGATTTTTCTCTTAAAACAATTATTCATGAAAATAAGTTTTTCAAGTACAGTAGCTGTTAATGTGCAATGACGGCGGTTTCCTTCCTTGCCGTTTGTTTAGGGTTGTGTGGACAGCAATATCTTGATAATTTCATTATTCTGTCTTTCAGTTATATATGCTATCCATTTTACTTGTTGCTGCTGTTGAAAGTCATCAAGTAATGTGGTTTCTGTTGTCTGGTACAGTTAAGTAACAGCAGCAAGATATGAAGTCAAGTTTGAATCTCCTTCTCTAAGTAAAGGGGACCTGTCTAGAATTACATTACCTGTACTTTATTCAGAACTGATTCGTAATCTGACAACAAGATTGGCAAATTTCAAATCTAAATTGTTTGTCCACTTAAAATACTGCGTTCATGAGAAAATATTTAAGGTTTAAATACAAAATGAGTCAAAAAAATGAATTCAAAGAGCTACACAATTCTGCTTATACTCTTTCTCTGTTACCCAGGGTTTGTTACCAGACGGAAATGGAATTTAGTCCTTGCGAAACAGATGTCGATTTCATTCAAATTGTGCGTATGCACGTTTGAGTGTGTGCATTTATATTTCAGTTCAATGACAGACAAAAAATATTTCTACAAAATAAAAAAAAAATTAAAAATAATTATAATTATTAAGGAATAATTTCCGAAAAGTTCAATAAAATTTTATAATTTGCAATTTTATGATTTTATTGGTCAGCCCAGGGTAGGGGTTGTCCAGACATATTAGGAGAGAAAAAGATGTATGGGTACGTGTGTGCTCGCGAAGTGTGACTACATTAAGCGGCACAATATCATTTCCCCCATCTCCTATGTAAATTATGTGAACTAATAACAGAACTGTGGTTCTACAGAAAGATACTGAGAATACCATGGACTGAACATGAGAGCAATGTTGAAGTTCTAGAAATAATGGCAAAAAAAAGACACTTATACTTAACACCAGGAAGAGACAAGTGAATTTCTGGGGAACATAATGAGGACAGAGGGCTTCGAAAATTTGATATTCATAGGGTACATCGAAGGTAAGAGGGCCAGAGGAAAGCAAGACGCAACCTACCAGGCAAATTTGAGCGAATGAACGGCGGAGCAAGGTTTGAGAGAGATGGCAAAAAGACAAACGTTATTAAGATCTATAAAGGACAGGTAATTGTGGAGGGCCATGATCGCTAACGTTCTGAAGGTATACGGTACAAAGAAGAAGAAGAAGAAGAAAAATTCCTACAGCCTAAACGATTCAATGGAGACATTTCTAGCACTTGATTGTACTTCACTTTCCATCATACATATTGGTCAAGAAAAAATGATTTACAGTAAATCATAAAAATTGTTTCTTTTTATTTATGACTCTAATCTGGGGACTCGTCAAACTGTTACTCCAAATTGAGTGTCAGAATTCACATAAAAACACTTTTACTCTCTCTCCACACCCTGACTTAAAGATCGGCATCCCTACCCAAAACACTCTGGGGATGAGCCTGGTTACTATTTTTTTCATCAGTTTTTAACTCTTTTAGTCAATTGTCTTTCCTTGAAGCATCACGATCTTCAGTTGTCAAAATCATTACATTATTCAGCTTTTATTCTAATGGCTAAGATTCTTGAGGATTTTTTTTTCAAGACTCGATCTCGAGCTCAAGTTCCTATCCGTTATTAATGATTATGTCTATGACACTCACTGATAATGTAATTTGAGTATTATTACTGGAAATTGTTAATTAATAAACGCCCTTTATTTTTTCACGTGAAAATACGAGGAATAGAGCAAGAATTGATAATTGTTATCGTTTTCTACCTTTCATCAGGTTTGAATTGATTTTTTTTTCAGGGTGTGTTAAGGTGAGTATCTGAGCTAAGTAGAGAATTGAACTTGCATTCCAAATCACGGGGGCTTGATATGTTTGTAGAGGACCTGTGTGCGTTTGCGTGTTGTTGAATTAGGACACGTGCTGTTTATTCCTGCTAGTAGGAGGTCCAACAACAAGAACATGGTGGATTCAAGTTGAGTCCATCCGAAGATGTAAAGAAAACAAACAAGACCTATATATATATATATATATATATATATATATATATATATATATATATATATTTAGACAGCAATCCTTCCTTTATGCATGTTTCATTAAAAACGACAGACAAGGTACTACGGTTGAGCTTTTTATTTAATTTTTCTTGTGTTCTGACAAGAGCTTTCTTTTCTGGACAAAGAGTGTAAGTTCTTACACTCTTTGTCTGTCGTTTTAATGAAACATGCATATATATATATATATATATATATATATATATATATATATATATATATATATATATATATATGTCAAATATATGTATTAAACGACAAATTTACAAGTGACAAGAAGACAAGTGACGTAAAGAGTTTGTATTTTGGTGAATGTTCGTACGTACGTGTACGTGTGTATAAAGTTCACGGCGTCTTTTTTTGCGAGAGCTTACATTATAGATGTGTTCGCTGAAATGAAGAAATGAAAAAGAGCACGAGGCAAGAAGTCGCCCAGTATTTATAGTGTAGCGTGAGCAGTATTTATATTTATTTGCGTGCCCTAGTGAAATATTTGGACAATTAAGGAGGAGTTAACTCCGACATGTTATCTACTCTATTATTTACATCCTCTTATTGTTTCTGTTATTGTAATTAAGCAATATATCTGCAGTTGAGTTGAGTCGTTGAGGAGAGAAGAAAATAACGCTTACGTTATTGAAGATAAATCCCTTCTTTCTATCTTGCATATTTGCTGTGGGTTATGAAAATGAATATTATAATAAAACAATTACTATTAATAAAAAACGACTTTGTATTCCTCTATGTCCAATTTGAATTGGACATAAAAGGGATACAAAGAGAAAAATCTAAGACCTTATGTACGGGTGGTGTCAGTTATCTGTGCAGAAAATAGAATCAGCAAGATGAGTTCAAATTAACGCTGAGTCTGTTGTGTTCACTTTCGCTTTAATGCTCTTGAGAATGTCATGAATCCATCTCTTATCTCCTTAACTATGGGTTAAATAACATGGTACACTGTACTCTCTAGTCATAGGTGGCAGCCATTTTGATTTCAAAACCGAAGAAAATAAAAAGGAAATAACTCCACTCAAGAAGTCATTGTAATTTGCAGGTATTAAAGAAAAGGGATCTGTGGAGAGCCCTGATTGCAATACTTCCTGAAAGGAAATGGCATTAAACGGATAAACTGAACATCACCCGATTTGCTGTTTTTTTTATCACAAGATGATATTCATGAGACAGCCACTGAGAATCGAACTCACTATTCAGTCATAATGATTTGTGAGACGAGTTTGTTAACCATTACACTACGATGAGGTCCATTTGAAATGATCCGGTGATCAGAATAAAATTGTCACAAGATTTGGTTTTGTTATCAAGTATTGGATCTGTCTATATTTCTGAGATATATGGGCCATATGTCCTCAACGACACATGGCCTAGTGGATAAAGTCGTTGGTTAGATCCACTCACTAGAACCAGAGAGTTGTGAGTTCAATACTAGGTCACAGCAGTGTTGAACTAAAAAACTTGGAGAGTTGAGTTAAAGGTAAGTAAATGAGACATCCGGAAGAGGCATGGCATGTGGGACTAGAACAATATACCCGGTGAACGAAATAATGTTTTTGGTTCGAAATTCCGATCACCTGAAGAAGGCCGGAGCATACAACGGCTGAAACGTTGTGAATGTGACAATGAAGATGAGGCTATCAGTTTGAATAATGCAAGTATTGGATCATTGCAAAAGTTTCTGCCAGATTAGAAAATTACACACAAAATTTTACACACACACACAAAAAAAATCAGTTACATAATCTCCATTGTTTTTAGCAAATGTCTCCCATCATTCTACAAGCTTGATGATGCCATTTTTATAGAAACTTTGAGTTTTTGTTGGAAGAAGGTTGTGAAGTACCTTTAGACTCACTGTACAGAGTCAATTTTTTTGGTCATTTAAATTGTTCTGTATAAACTGGAACAGATGAAAATCCGATAGAACCTAATTTCAGGAGAATACAGTGGGTTTCAACTTTTTAACCTTCTGTAAGGTCTGTTTTGTAAATGCGGTCTTACATTGTCGTGATTTAAAATTACACCTTTTCGACTTGCCAAAATTCTTCAATCGCCACATTGTGATTGTTGAGATGGTCGCAATACTCCTTTCCTGTTATTGTTTCACTGGTTGGAAGAAACTCAAAGGGAATTATCCTTCTGAAACCCCATGAAACGGACAGCAACACATTCATTGTATGCAAGTCTGCTTTAACCATGGTTCCTGCAGATTCACAAACTTGTTACTAGCTCTGTTTGTGTCGAAAGTTATCGTAAACAATTCATTTTTCGTCGCCAGTGATAATTCTGTCCAAAAATGGTTCTGTTTTGTGACGTAACAGCAAGAAAATCGCCGCAGAAACACGGCCGAGCTTGTTCTGTCCCCCGTCAGATTGTGGCACCCACGTATCGATATGAAAAACAAACCCAAGTCTCTTGAAATGGCGAAAGGCAGTGGAAATATTGATTTTCAAACTCTTAGTAATCTCTTCCGTCAAAATCTTCGGTTTATTCTCCACGATGGCAAGCAAAGCATCTTCATCGACATGAGAAGGTCGCCCGGAGCTCATCGACATGAGAAGGTCGCCCGGAGCGTGATTGATCGTTTAGGTTAAAATCGCCTTGAACAAATCTGCCAAACCACTTTTTGATCATCCGATATATATTTTTTTTTTATCACAATTCCAACGTTTACTTCTTTCCTAAATTCATAGAACAACTTTTCATCCTCCATCTTTAAGGAATTAATCTGTGGACTTTCAACAAAGTCCGACTTGCAACTGAACGATGCAAGTTTTTAATCTCGAACCCACCTGAAATCGGCACTCAATCAAACAACAGTTTTGGTTATTTTATATTAACAATGAAAATCAGGCACAAACTTTTGTAATGATCAAATATGTCAAGTTATTTTGAATTGAGATACAATGGGTTAAAGAGAGAAATGCATGGTTGATGAGAAACATCTTTATATCCAATTCAGTTTTGGAATGTTCGTAATCGCTTACTTAAGGAAATACATCGAACCAATAATAATTTTTCATACAATACTGCAAGCATCAATAACAAGTAAGCAGCCAACATTTGGTTATTCATTGTTTTTCGAAAAGAAGACCTTACGCATAAAAAATGATACACTCACAAAAAAAGAAAAATATGAAATAATCGATTCACACTAAAAACCTTGTACAATAGGTAAATTCTAAATGTTCATTTTTGAAAGGCCATAGTTTAAAATCCTGGAATATATAATTAAATTTTTAAGACCGCAATTTCTAACACTAAAATTTCTTTAACCGACTCTTCTTATTCTAAAATTACTATTTTTAGTAAAATCTTCCTGTTATGATCTTCCATTATTTTCTATTTTCTTAATTTCCTTTCTTTTATTGATAACATTTCTATAAATTTTTAAGACGAAATTTTCCATGAAGGAGTTTTTCGTAATCTAATCTTCAGAAACCGATTTTTTTTCCTGCTTCAAGAGATTCCCATATTTGCTGAGCTTAAGGCACAAATATGGAGAATCGACTTAGGATCGAACTATCTAATCAGGTTCAGATGTGTGGCGCAAGAAGCAGAATCGCCGAGCCGAGTTCAAATTCCGGGCTAATCTGTGCGCACGAGAAAGGGATGAATTTATCTTTTTTCCATTAAGTAGTAGGTTAGACAGTACTCGCTAACGAAGGCTGGGAAAAATCTGAACGTTAAACCGTGGATAAAGACATGGGAAACCAATCCACCATCATTCTCAAGAATGTATGGCAGTGTACAAATAATTATGAAACGGATTCTGTGGAGAGACATGATCACATTAAAAAATAAGTTGTAAATGATTTTCAGGATCTGCTTGTTAACCACTAAACCCCGATGGCGAACTCGCTATAAACTGAAATAACAATTCTTATCGATACCTAAGAAGTCAAATGAAAACGAATGAAAACTCCAACGAACAATCAGCCTAATGAGCCACATAACAAAACTTATCATCCGAATTCTGATGAATAGAGGGCGTAGTAGAATTAGATCCGAAATAGTACAAGATGACTACAGGTTCGTTAAAGACACTGGAACAAAGAATTCAATATTTATATTTAGAATATAAGAAAGAGCAATACAAATGCAAAAGGATGTATAACTACAGTTTAGAGTTTGTTTTGTTTTGTTTTACGGCATATCAACCTCAATGGGTTATTTAATACCGACAAAATTGTTATTGCTGCTAATATTTTTTTCCAAAAATGTATTGCTGGTAATATTTAAAAAAAAAAAATATTGCTGGTAATAATTTTTTCCTTCAAAAATTTATTGCTGGCAATAATTTTTTTACAAAGTATTTCTGGTATTAAAACCTATTTTTACACTTTCATAATATTATGACCTCAGTTTGGGGGTTATTTGTCCATAGCTGGGACCGTAACAGGTGCTATCACCCTGATCCGAGGCCTTGCTGTTGAACGTAGTTTATCATCTTACCCAGGACGCGGATGTAGTTTATCGTCTTACCCAGGACGGTAGGTTTTATAGATTATGCAAAACGTTTGATAAAGAATTGCTTGAGCTGTTGGGTTAGTATGATTTATTTGTCCAATGGCACGACTGGCATAATGAATAAATGAGACATATTTCGCTAGATATCGTACTTGATTTCTTGATCTCGCCCGTTGTATAAAACGAATTACATCCGCGTCGTCACAACGTGTATTTTTCATCTATATCTGTACAACTAAAATTTTCGATACTGTTCGATACCATAAAAATGAAAAAATAAAAATCTCTTTGTCACTGTCCAATCCGACCAAAGTAATAACCCGAGTAACGCAAGCAAGTTCCATATTATTAAAACAATTTCGGCAACCTGCAAGTAAAAATATTGATTTGTGAATGATATATTTACATTATTTCACTCGAACTATTGTCTCCACCTTTGCTGTTATTATCGCAACATTTCGACTGTTGTGACCTTCGCTTTTTTCAGGGGCTTTTTGATCCAGGTAACCTTCATGGTATTACGAATTGAACACTTTATTTAATCTACGGGTATAGATTGTTCTCGTTCTGCTGACCATGTCTAGGGGAGATAACACGTCTAACTCTTGTTTAGTCCTGCTTAGTTATTATTCGCTCTGTTTAAAGGACTGAACTCAAAATTACTGTCACTAAATTCACGAATCAACGCTTTAATCCAGTGGGACAATCCTGAGTCTAGAACTTGATATCTTAAAATTAATCTGTCTGCTGTTGAGACCGCTGCTTTTACTGATTGTCACACTTAACTGCATTTACCGAGGTTTATTTTTTCATACTGTTGTTGAAGCTTTGATGACTAAATACAGTAAAGTCATTAGAAAATCGAAATCATTACAATAATCATTGTAAGACTGGAAGTGTTCTTAAACGTCTACAGTGTTGGATTACAATAAAATCACTATGGCTGACATCCCAAAGAATTCAGCTTATATCAAAATGCGTTATTATTTTCCTAATTTTGTTTATATATCTACTGTACATGGAATCGCTGCATGCACATGTCTGTAAAATGCTGCTCTACTGGAATTAATAATGGTAATATGGAAACATTCGGCAATCACTGACCGAGCAGCCAGTGCTACTTTCTGTTGAAATATATAAAATCTTCGTATTAAAACAATTTTTTTAGGAAAATATTTTTCTCAAGTCCAGTAGCTGTTATTGCTCTTTCCAGTATTGATGGGAGTTTCCTTCCTAACATTTTGTTAAATGTACCTGTTGCTGCTGTTGAAAGTCCTCAAATGATGTGGTTTCTGTTATTTGATACCGTTCTTAGTGATTCTATAGCGCCAGTTTACAAGATTCGAAGAAGGATGATGCTCTCTAAGACCTACGGGGTTCTTTGAGACGACTATAGAGTCTGGCTATATCTCTAAGATGAGGTATTATGATCACTTGCATTATCTACATTATTCGGACTGTTATCCTCATCTTCATTGCCATATTCACAACGATTCGGCTGTTGTACGCTTCGGCCTTCTTCAGGTGATTGGAATTTTGAACCGAACCCTTTATTTCGTTCACCGGAGTAGATTGTTCTAGTTCCACGTGCTCAAAGACACATGGCCCAGTGGATAAAGACGTTTGTTAGATCCAGTGACTAGACCCAAAGAGTTGTGAGTTCAATACCAGGCCGCAGCAGTGGTGAACAAAATTCTTGGAGAGTTGAATTAATGAAAAATAACTGAGATATCCGGAAGGTGCATGGCATGTGGAATTAGAACAATCGGAATTGAAAATCGTAGAGATGGGTTGCAATTTCAGTCGGGTTCGTTATATTCCCGTACGCGCAAATACCCTGTGAAAGGCATGGTTTCACCTAATCTCCCTAAGCTATGGGTTAATTAGTAGAACGTTTATCAGTAAATCATTATTATCTCCAAAAACAAAAACAAACAATTCTTACAATATAAGAATATTTTCTGATTTGAAATAACTCGCAAAGATTTGATAAACCGTAAATAACAAATTAATCATTTCAGTTTTGTCTCTTTTCATTGATATCAAAACCAATCTTTTTTAAGCTGTTCCCGTAATATATATATATATATACATATATATATATATATATATATATATATCATAATATATTTTTAAGAGATATGAAACCTACCCTGAATTCATCATAAAAATACAAGATATGGAATTATTAAATACTAAACACTTCGAGTCAATGCGAAGATCCTTTTTCCAGGGCTATACACAGTTGTAAATTTAGAGTTTTCCTTCTCTTAGACCGATTGCCACCCAAAGCTATATAACCCAGTCTGTCCTGCTATTACCCATAGCTGGGGGAGAAAAGATGGATTCATACCTTTTCCAAGGGTAATTGTATGGATCAGCTATAACAAACTAAGTATAAGAAAAAAAGAAATGTTTAAATTCAAAATAAGGTACGGCAATCTATAGAACAATCTATACCCGTGGACTAAATTAAGGGTTCGGTTCGAAATTCCAACATATGTCACCTGAAGAAGGTCGGAGCGTACAACGGTCGAAACGTCGTGAATATGGCAATAAAAATGAAGACAGTCCGAACGATGTAAATAGTGTAAATAAGTTACTCCTTGTTACCATGTTTTCAGCATCTTTTTTCATGTTTTCTCTTCATCGACGTGGAAAGAGAAATTATGAAAATAAACTCTATAATAACAATTTATGTAACGGATAGAAGATTCGTTCTTAGCAATCTCAGAGTACCATTTTTTGTTTTCTTCATAAAATCGAAAGCTTTCACCTTTGCTCCATAAAGAAAGCTCTTTATGGTTTCTCTTTGATGTATCTTAATTAAGCATTATACGCAATGGCGTTCGATAAAATACGCCACGCAGATCGTTTAGGACTGCTCAGCAACCTTGACATATTTGGGAAGGATGTTTAGAATAATCAAGAACTTATACTGGTAGCAAACCGCATTCATACGGATGGTAAATGAATTCAGCAAATATACAAAAATAGAAAGGACTGCAAGACAATGATGTGTCTTTTCATCGGCTTTGTTCAAATTATACACCGAGGCGATTCTGAGAGAATTAGAAGTTCTACCAGGATTTATTATTGGCGGCTACAATCTTAACAGCATACATCCCTGTGCAAATTAATTGAATCAAAACGAATAATTCCATGATTATTTACTTTTTTCCATATTTTTCCAATGAAACATGACCCAGTGCACTTGTTAGTACATCATATGTCCATTCCACGAAGTCTTTCCTTGCAGATTGACCACATGAAATAATTAAAAAAAGGAAAGATTTTATTGAAACCTAATTGTGTACAATAATAATCGCTATTATATTATTATCTATATATATATATATAAAACAGAGGATGTCTGTGTGTCTGTCTGTGGGATACTTTTTGACTCTAGATCCATGCAACCGATTTTGACCAAACTTGGCACAAACATCAATAATCGATAAAGCCGATCAAAAATCGATTAATTCATTTTTTTCCTCCGATTTCGTTCAAACTCGGTATGTAGGTTACTTATATCATAACGAGCTCAACGATACCTCATTTTTATTTTTACGTCACCGCGTTTAGCGAAAAACCATGACAAACGAAAAATCAATTCCAATACAAATTTTAAACTAAAAACTCCCTAATTTTCAGGCAATCTAATACAAACTTCACTCAATTGTAGTTATAAAGAAGTTGATTGTTTAACAGTCATTTAACTTGATAATTGTGTCCATACATATAGTGAAAACCAGCGTAAATAGCAAAAGATGGCGATTTTTACTAGTTTTTTTCTTATTTTTCATTGATCTTTCAACCAATTTTCTTCAAACTTAATAATTGCTTTATAAATGTATCCTCTTGTACATCAATGGTAGCACACTGACAAATTGAATTTCAAAAACTTCAAAATAATTGTGGTCTGAAGTGAGTCTTCATGTTGCCTGTTTTACCCCTTCATATCCTCAGCTAACTTCGATTGAATAAATAGACTACTTCTTTTATATCAGAAACTGCATTAATTCAAAATGTTTTTTTAATGAAAGTACTTTAAAGTAATTGAAATACATAGACTCTGTTACATGTATACATGATGCTGTTTTTGCTCCATTCTAATTGAACGCTTTTTCTGATTAACCAGCTGGGTATGGTTGCTAATATCGTTAGAATCATTTCTAACACGTATGAAATAAAAATAAACATTGCTAATGTAGCAAAATAAAAAAGCTAATATTGCGATGCAACGATGTAAACAAACTTCTCATGACTACTTTCAGTGTCAGGAGGTCCATTGACGACATTCATAAGAAAACATTTCTTATAGTGCAGGAGATAGTGGCATAAGATACAAGATATATATCATTAAAATGGGTGATTGACAATTCAGTTAGAAGTAAAAGTGATTGAGTTCGCTAGAGCGCTGCTGTAGCCTTCCATTCCACTCTACCAAGAGGCTTGCCCTCCCTTCAGTGGGCGGGTTCAGAGTTAGTTATCGCCGGCCATACCGATACTAGAATCGTAATGCTTGATTAGTTAGGGTCATAATTCAAAATGACAGTTTAAGTGTTATTGCCCCAGTATGGTTGAAGAGAGATACAAGGGTCTTTTTATTTATTTATTTTTATAAGGGTCCCAATCGACAAAATAAATTAGAAAAAATCTAGAATGATTCAATGGTGATTCAGACAACTCGGTTTATATGATGAATGATGAAAAAATGGAAAAAAGAAAAGACAACATTTTGTCAATGATAGTGATAATATTAGCCGTTTCCTTTACAAGGAAACATTGGCATTAATTGACCGAGCAGCCAGTGTTACCGTCGCGTGAATTTTTAAAAATCTTTCTATTCAAACAATTTTTCAGAAAAATATCCTTTTCAAGTTCAGTTATTGCTATCACTCTTTCCAGTACTGATGCGGCTTTCCTTTCTAACCTTTTGTTTTAAGTACTGTGGAACATCAACATCTTGATAAGATCATTATTTTCTCTTCGAGTTACAAGTGATATCCATTTTAGCTGTAGCAGCTGTTGAAAGTCCTCAAGTGATGTGGTTTCTGTTATATGGTAATTCTCTAGTGTCAGTCCATGACCTCCAAAGAAGCCGTCACTCGCTCGAAGCCAACTTTAACAATCAATCTGAGAAAATGGTTGTATACAGCTGACAGTTTAAGAATTTCTTATCGGATTCGGCGGCATGAATTATATCCATATAACCGTCTTTATCTGACGAGGCTATTTAAGAACATGATTCAATGTTTTGGTCTTGTACAAAATTTGTTATAGCTGATCCATAGTGACGCGTTACGTTTCGTGAAAGAACTTCATCAGACGGTTTTATTGAGGGAATCAGTTTTGCAAGAATGGATAAGGTGCGCGTTTGGGGTGGGTGTTCTACAATCACCGACTACAGATTACATCTAAACCATAAAGATAAATGCTTAGATATATACAAAGATAAATGCTTAGATATATACAAATATATATGTTTAGATATATACAAAGATAAATGCTTAGATATATACAAAGATATATGTTTAGATATATACAAAGATAAATGCTTAGATATATACAAAGATATATGTTTAGATATATACAAAGATATATGCTTAGATATATACAAAGATAAATGCTTAGATATATACAAAGATAAATGCTTAGATATATACAAAGATAAATGCTTAGATATATACAAAGATATATGTTTAGATATATACAAAGATATATGTTTAGATATATACAAAGATAAATGCTTAGATATATACAAAGATAAATGCTTAGATATATACAAAGATATATGTTTAGTTTCCAATTTAAAGTTTGAAATCCGATGTACTTAACATAGCTTTTTTTTATCACGTTAAAAACGTTTATTGTTATTTTCAATCATCACACATTGTATCCCACATTTATTGATTGATCGATTTGTTTATTTACCTTATTCGGACTGTTATCCTCATCTTCATTACCATATTCACAACGTTTCGGCCATTATACGTTCCGGCCTTCTTCAGGTGATTGGAATTTCGATTCGAACCCTTTATTTCGTCCACTGGGGTAAATTGTTCTAGTTCCGGATGTCTCAGTTATTTCCCTTTAAGTCAAGATTTTTTTTTTGTAGTCTGGTATTGAACTCACAACTCTTTGGGTCTAGTCAGTGGATCTAACCAACATCTTTATCAACTGGGCCATATGTCATGGAGGACATCTGCGTATGAATTTCTGAGACTTATAAACCAAAAGCCAATCACCTGAAGAAGGCCGGAGCGTACAACGGCCGAAACCTTCTGAATACGGTATAATGTAAATAACGTAAATAATCATAATACCTCATCTCGGAGATATAGACAGATATTGATTTGTTGGTTTAATAGCATATCAACACTTTATGAGTCATTTAATGCCGAAAATTAATTGAGCGTTTAAGTAATGAAATATATGTTACCCTTCCTTCACAATTGAATACATGGTAAATGATACACCGCTTTTGTGTATATAGATGTTGCCTCCCTTTGCCTTTTCTATAAATACTTTCATGATGATTGTTCTACACTGACGACAATAGCATTTACTTAATAGTAAGTATGATCAGCCCGACAATGTCAAAATGACATCTGATGTACAAAACGACCCCAAGACCGTCGTTAATTGGGGCAAAATTTCGTTTGTCAATTTTAACGCCTCCAAAATTAAAATTCTCTCCATTAATAATCTGAGAGCCCCCTCTTTACCTTCCATCAGCATGGCTGATGCTAACCCTCAGGAAAGTGGCTTTCGGGTTAACGTTCTCAGCTGGCATGACGTAGAAAGACTATATTGAATCCATTGCTAGGTCAACTGCTAAAGAAATCGGCTCACTGTGTCGGGCCAGACAGTTTTTATCTCCGGAATTGAATGTCTACTCTTCATGCTTAGAATATTTCTGCCATATATGGTGCGGTGCCCCTGCTATTTTCTTTGAGCTCCTTGATAAGATCCAAAGAAGAATCAGCAATATTATTGGTCCTGATCTGGCGGCTCGGCTCCAGTCGCTTACCCACCGCTCTAAGGTTGCCTCTCTGGGTCTTTTCTCTACTTTCAACATAATTGTTCAAACGAGCATCTCGCTAAGGTACGTAGAGTTTTTGAATTTAAACGTAGTACTAAACTGGCGTTTAGATCTCATCCATTTACAGTTGAGCTGGCTAGATGCAGCCGTAAATTCTATGCTAACAGTTTCTTTTCTCGCACTTCTCGCTTGTGGAACTCCCTTTCCAGACAAATTTAATCCGCAAAATTTTAAATGCAATATCAATCGCTATCTGCTGTCCATCGGATTACTCTCTTCTCTTTCTGCTCATCATTAATGTTTCTGTTCCTAATTCTTCCACACCCTGTAACCCTTTGTGTTTTAGTGGCATTATTGCCTTGATTGAGTGTGATTCCGATTTTAAAAAAGCCTTGAAATTATAAAGAAAATTAGTTATAGAATGAAGCAGTATAAAAATAAAATAAATAAGACGATTTGACATAGCGTATTCCCCAGCACATTCCAAATGGTCAAGTACCATTTCGAAACACATTCTGAAGCGTCTGCCGTGACATTGTTAATTATAGCATATCTTATACATTCTGGCAACCGCGGTTAATTAAATCCCCGCAATAGTCGCATTTGGACAGAAGAACGTACAAATGACTTTATGTAACATTGAGAAATGATTCAAGTTAATGCCTACATTGGTTTGGCAAAAACTAAGATTTATAATTTTTTTCTATGCTGGAGCTATAGTTACAGGATTGAGTTTTCTTGATAATTTTCAGGAAATCATTGAACCCATTGGTTACCAATGAGATAATGGGTAATACTGAGCTAATTAAGGAGACACCCAAAAATAGATAACGAAAAAAAGTAGGATAAGATTTTTCATAAAAAATATCCATAATGCCCTTTTCCCGTTTTCGTATCTGCAAATGAAAACCTAAATAATTTTTTAAAGATCCGTCATATTTTCATTTGTTCTTTATTCTTCCAAGATCTTGATAAAAAAAAAATCAGTTTTCTGTATTCTTTCCCATTTTTAACTTGCCTCTGGGGACAGAATCTCTTCAAAAATTTGAAATATAAAAATGAGTAGCATTTATTATGACAATCCACGTAATTTTCAAATCCAAAACCCGAAACAAATACAGCTTATATGAAACAAAATTTTTATCAACATCAGAACTTTTTCAGGAATGTTTTCTACTCAATGGTAAATATTTTATGCGAAAAAATAGCTAACATAGTAAATATTCTCAAAAAAGCATTTTTTAAGTAAAAAATAACATTTTCACAAAGGTTTTTGCTCACTTGCTAGGGAGTCAGAATAGTTTTTTGGGAACTTTTTGAGTTCACTGTCATTTTTATCAATGTTACCCTACCACATCAAAGCTAACCGATTTGACGGTACCTTAAACACGTGATTATTTTAGTCAGTCGTTAATTTGCCCTGGGATAATATACGATAAAAAGCAACAAAATCAATGAAACAAAAGAAGAATGTTTGTAATTGTAAAATGTTCATCTTCGTATCTTCAAACGGAGCCATTTTGGTTGTCTCAAGTTTTCAGATTGAACATTATTATTATTCTACGATTTATTTTGGGTTCATGTTCTTGTAGTGCGAATAATCTATGATGGAGTAGGCATCCATTTATCCCGCGCGCTAAAGATAACCCCCTCTCTTTGATCAAAACTCAGACTTTAATGAGACTCGAGTGACCTTTGCAGGGTGCAGGCCTGGAAGAAGATATATAGACTTCGTTCGTTGCCCAGGCTACATGGCCCCTTCTCGACCGTACTTAAAGAATCCAAAGAAATACAGGGCATTACATTTGGGTCCGGCTTGCCTGCAGAAGTTGGCAGAAAGATGTCAGTGTTGACAGCCAACCACATTCGGGGTTCCACCCCGGGTTTTCTGTTTGGATTTACTTATACAGCCTTTTCCGTGTTTGTCATTTAAAATTAGGGCTTTTTTCTCTTGGATGTACTACCTATCTGGAAACTGCACCTACCCGGAAAAAATGGAATGCTTCACGAATTTGGTTTCACCAAGACGCCGTCAGCTGGGACCGTTAAACAGGTATTAAAACGGGTCACTTCCTGTCTTCTTTCTCTCTTCTCTTTTTCCTTCAGCATACGGGAGCAGGAACACCAACAGGGAACTTTTTCTCTGCCTTGGCGATATCTTTACACACACACACACACACACACACACACACACACACACACACACACACACACACACATTCCTAATTACTAAATTTTAATTTCTTCTTTCTTTTCAGCGATGTTTACATTCATACTAATGTATTAGTCAATTGTAATATTAAAACACATGAAAATATCGCCTTGTCGAAATTTATTCCATTTCCTTTCATCCCTACTAACAATGACGATCCATCATTTATATGTGTATATTTTGTTTTCCACTGACTTTATATATATCCTCGTTTATAAGCCTACTTCATGTATAATGCGATTCCAACTTTTGAGTAATACTAGTAGATCTACCGTAGTCAAATCTGGTGGTGCTGTGCATATTTTCAAGCAAATAAACTGTCCTCGTTGTTTTTTGTAAAGAGTTACCCCAAAATGGTGTGAAAACCCACCTACCGTAAAATATCTGATACGAAGATTTAGATACCTGACTTTTGTTTTCGTTCATGTCTGACTACGCTAGCGCCTTTAGATTGAGCCGGCCTCCTACGTAAGTTTATTCCTTTTAGTCGCCACATGAAGAGCAAAACCTTATTCACTATGTAGGCCACTTAAAATCAATAAATACCTTATACAAATGAAGAATTAATATTTTTCCTATTTCAAATTTACATTAATCTTCGTTTCGTAAATATTTATATCGCTGGGGTATTGCCTTTCCAATGACAACGTATTTGTCAGGATTACCGGTACATAATGCAAAGTGTCCCACGAGTTGAGGTACATGATTTGGGTTATGATAATTCATGTCATTCTAAGTAAAAAGTACTCTATACACATATGTTGTTTTTAAATTATTTTGCTAGAAACTGAGGTTGTTTAAATGGAGCAGGTTGCTTACGGTTACCGAAAATGGATGAATTTTAACCTCCCCAGTAAAAACAAAAAAACAAAAACAAAAACAAAAACAAAAAAACAAAAACAAAAACAAAAAAACTAGATATGTATAGTGCAACCGGTCACTAAAAATACGTTATTCCTAACCAGTTCAAAAAATTTACCTATGTATAGTGCGACTTCCTATTTTTGGTGTAAAAAAAAAATGATCATAAAACACGATCATATACGGTAGTCTAACTCGGAGCAGTATCGCAAACAAAGGTTTATAAAACTTCTGTCTACTTTATAGTATTGGGTAAGTTAAAAAGTTCTTAATGTTAACGTTAGATGGCGCAATGAGCATTTAGTTTTAAAGATAGCTGTACATTGTAGTGAAACAATTGGCATATTAGCGAGTATTTTATAAACTTTTTAAAAAGTGTAACGTATTTTGTTCATTAGTTCTGTCATTGAATATACAACGGAATATGCGTTTTATTTTAGGAGAGGTAAAAATTCAAGTTAAATGTATAAAAAGATTTATGCAGATTTATGGTGTAGTTGCAATGAATAATCAAATATTTTTAAATTTCTAAGCTAGAAATTTCCCGCTGAGCCATATTCTAAGGTCAGCGAAACTCGCCGAAGTTGATAGTAATAAAATCAAAACACTATTTTACAGACATATCTGCGTTATACGCCGTGGAAAATAACCAAGACACACACTAAATATCCAAATGAAACATTGGAATTCTTCTGTACTATATAAATTATTTGTAGTGTAATGGAATGAGATGTCCTCGAGCCGAGTTCGAATGCTCGTCGAATTCGTTGCATTCACTTTCGCACAAATACTCCTGAGAAAATTATGAATCCATCTCTTCACCCCCAGCTATAGATTAAATAGCAGGACAGACAGGGCTCTCCTGTTGTGATGGCAACCATCTGTTTTTTTATTCGATTCACCCCAAGCAAAGCGATAATGTCACTAAGACGCAAGGGGCTACTGGGAGTGAAAGAGAACGAACAGAGAAGGAACCAGAAACCCAATCCTAAACAAGAAACAAAGGATAAACCTCTTGTTCAAAAGACCGCGGAGGAGTGTGAACCGGACGATAAGCGAACCGATTTACTCATATTGAGAAAAAGTAAATAAAATTTCACAGTTTAGGCGGAGACGTTAGAAGTATAGAGTTGAAATAGACTTTAGAAGGAACCAGAAGCCCTATCCTAAACAGGAAACAGGAGATAAACCTCTACTCTTGTTCAAAAGATTGGGGTGGGGTGTGAACCGGGTGATAGAATATCTAGATTCAAAACTCAGCCACCTGAATCTGTACAAGGATGATTAAGCATTGAGTGGAGATGTTATGTCCGCAAAACAAAAACACAATTGATTTCAACAACTATCGGTGATCCTGAAAGATCGCAATTACCCAGAACGTTGTTGGCACCAACAAGCAATGGGCCTAAGAAAGGGTCGAGGTGATGTACTAGGACTAGTGTCTTTATCTTTGTTTTTGTCGTCATATCATTTCGGCTGTTGTACACTTCTGCTTTCTTCAGGTGTCTGTTATAGTTGATACCCCTCCAAGAATTTCAAACTAAATGTTTATTCAATCCGTCGGGTAGGTTGCTCTCATTCCGCAGTTTCATGCGAGGGGAGATAACCCGTATCAGTTAATCGAGTCTAGTTAATTCGTCTTTTGTCATGTGACTTGTCTCTTCAACTGAACCAAAAATACATGATCTTTTTGGCACTAGCTCTGTGATTATCTGTGTTTTACGGTAACGTCCACCCTAGGAATGCTATGAATTCTCAAAGCAAGAAAAATCATGGGAAATTTGTAATTTAAAAGCAGTAATTCGACTTTGCTAACCAGAAGCTTCCTCTGTAGCTAAATAGTATAGCACGTCAGGCTATATGACGGTTCCGTGTAGGATACATGTTCGATTCCTGTCGGAGGACACATTTTCTATGAAATTTCTCGGACATTCAGGACAGTAAATGTTAATACAGTTTATTATAAAGAGTGCATTTACTTAAATATTTGTATCTAGAAAAATAACGTATAAATAGTAAATATATATATATATGTATATATATATGTGTGTGTGTGTGTGTGTGTGTGTGTGTGTGTGTGTAAATATTCTTAGATGGAGTGCATCTGTAGAAGCGCCAAAATGAATAAAAAAGACAAGAGGAAAACTATATTTAGCCGACGCGTTTCGTCATCTTACAAATTTTATTAAGACAAACGTAATGATTTTATATTCTAGCAAGTATCTACAAACAAAAGCAAAATGTAGTTTGTTACTCAATTTTAAAAAATTAAAAGACGCTCATAAATATTCATCAGGTTAACTGAAATGTTTAGGTATTAGATATTAAATTATGTCAGCATCATCGAAAAGCATATGCATATTCTTTTTTTTAAAGAATATGGTTTGGATTGTGATTAGGCTGTTATGGTATGAGATGGACCTTTGTATTATATTACTACATTCCCAAGCCAAAATATACAGTAAATATGTTGAAAAAAGTTCATCATTTCAGCCATTGAAGATGCATAACACAAAGGTCCATCTCATACCAAAACAACCTAATCACAATCTAATGAATATTCTTTTAAAAAAAAGAATATACATATATTTTTCGAGGGTGCTAAGTGACGTAATTTAATATAATAATACCTGATACTTGTTGCAAAATAAAGTCATTAGATTTGTCTTGATAAAGTCCGTCAAATGACGGAAGCGCGTCGGCTAAGTGTAGAGTTTACCATTGTCTTTTTAATTCATATATATATATATATATATATATATATATATATTCGTCCTTTGACAGGATACAGTTTATGTAAATGCTCTGTTTTTAATTAAACAATATTAATTACACACACACACATACATATATAAATATAATCAAATGAATAAATATAAATAAATGTACGCGGTAAGTGTTCACATACCATTACAGATATAAATCCTTTAGTATGTATTTTTATTAATATATATATATATATATATATATATTATAATATTTATATATATATTATAATATTTTCTATGAAAATTTCTCAGACATTCAGGCCGGTAAATGTTATTTAATACTGTTTATTATAAACAGAGCATTTACTTAAATACTTGTATCTCTAAAAAGAACGTTAAACATAAAAATGTCTTTTATATATATATATATATATATATATATATATATATATATATATATATATATATATCCAGGAGTATATAATCCAGGTAGAGCTCTATGATATAGACAGAGCAAAAATATAATATAAAAGGCTCAAACACTAATATTTCATCGTTAGAATTTATTACATTGGAATCATAATCACGACCCAATTCATCACACCTACAAATTCAAAATGAAATATATATATATATATATATATATATATATATATATATATATATATATATAATGAAATGGATTAAGTCCGACAGTTATTTAATATATTTTTCGTTTATACGTTATTTTCAAAGTTACAGTTTATGTAAATGCTCTGTTTTTAATTAAACAATACACACACACACACACACACACACACACACACACACACACACACACACACACACACACACACACTCTCTCTCTCTCTCTCTCTCTCTCTCTCTCTCTCTCACACACACAAACACACATACATATATAAATATAATTAAATGAATAAATATAAATAAATGTACATGGTAAGTGTTCACATACTATTACAGATATATATCCTTTAGTATGTATTTTTATTAATGTATATATATATATATATATATATATATATATATATATATATATATATATATATATATATATATTTGTACGTATGTGTGTGCGTGTGTTCACCCTGTACAAGTACAAAGATCCATTGGCCACTCGAGCTAGAAGTTTACAGATTAAGAGGCACTGTTTATGGGGATATGTAGGGGAGACAACAGTTGACTCTAGACTTGAACAGGTTAAGATTATAGTAATCGGGGAAGCATCCTCTTCGAAGTTGATTCCACAAAGCAACGGTCCGTGAGAAGACGCTGACATCTTACCCATGTCACACGAAAGGAATAAGAGTGGCTGGCTACAATGTATGATAGCAATATTCTATTTTTAGTCTGACTCTTTTAAAGCAAGAGCATAACTTCAGGAGTCAAGTACTTTCTGGAGCGGCACACGGAACAACCATTTTCCCAGAATCTTTAGCGATGTCACGAATATAAGAGTTCAACTTGAAGTCTGGAGTGAGCTTTAGTCTTAATAGAAGCACGAGACAAGAACTATCATTGAGAGTACAACGTTTAATCAGGACTGGGGCAAATTTACGGTCTTGCCGTTGGTGATGAAATTTTCTGACTAGGTAAATGTTGTTACATTATCAGTCTATATCTCTGAGATGAGGTATTATGATTACTTACATTATACATTGTTACAGTTTGGCTGGCAAGCTTTCATTCATCTCCCATATTTATTAGATCCGCAACTTCAGACGAACATTAGTTTTGCTTCGTACAAAATTGCCTGAATGAAAATATTCAGTTCGTTTGAAGCCTGAAAAAAAAAAAAAAAACTCCATAGAACTGTTCTTTGCTGAGATAGATAAAAATGGTGGAAGGATGAAATTAAGAAGTTGCTTGAAATATTGGCAGAAGATAAGAGAACAAAATTGTAAATATTTTGTTTAATAAAGATAATATCATATGCAGGTAGGTCAACGGGTATCGGGAAACACTGGAATTGGTGAGTGGAGCTCAAATTCATGTCGGGTTCGTTGCGTTCATCTTCGTGAAAATGGCCACGGGAAAGAAATTAAGAATTTTTGTCAAATTCAGCTGGCACGGTCTTTCTGTTTAGTTTTTCACTGTATTTTTTTTTTTTTTTTACATTTTGCATTTTTTTACATTGGTATCAAAATTCTGGTACGAATCCTATTGGGGAGCACATCTTTATTAAGTCTTTCGAATACACAGATTTTTTTTCCAGAAGATGCACCCTGTACAAGGCGCGGGGCCACTCGAGGTAGAGGGTTATGTTAAGGGGTAGTTTATACGGGGAAGATGAGGGTTAACTTTAGACTTGAATAGTTTAAGATTGTAATGATCGGGGAAACATTCTTTTGGGAGTCGGTTCCACAGAGCAGTGGTTCGTAGGAAGAAGCTGTCCGAGTGGAACTTACTTCTCACCGATGTCGGTTGTTTGCTACTATGTAAATGACAAAGTGAATCCTTGCTATGAACGTTAGACCTGTCGCAACCAAGGAATGTAGTTCTCCCGAGTATTTTCCATCGAAGTAGCAATAGAGCAGTGAGAGGTTCGCCATGTCCTGTCTGTGAGAGAGAGGGTGGAAGATGGAAAATAATTCTACATCCGCAAGGATTCGGAGAAGCTTTTAAACTCGACACTGGAAAGTGTGAACTGTGAAGCTCTCACCCAAATATGACAGCGGTGCTCTATTTTCAGCCTGAATCTTCCTCTTGTAAAGTTAGAGGATAGCATGAAGAGTGAGGTGCTTACTGGAGCGGTACAGGCAGCCGACCATTTTATCTGAATCTTTAGCGATGGATCGTATGTACGAATTCCAGTTGAGGTCAGTTGTGAGTTTGAAGCCCAATAGTTTCTCAAGGCACGGTGCCTCCTCAAGGTGACAGCCGTTCATTGTGACTGGCAGTAGTTCGGCGTCCGATCGACGGCGGCGCAAACCTCTACATGTAATTCTCAAGGTAAGAAAAAATCAATTAAACATTTGTTACTTATATATATATATATATTTGGATGTATGTATATAGCCACAAATTTAACAACATAGATAAGATTAATATATAACCACATAAATCAAGCCCTACCAACATTTCTAACTCACACAAGTATGACATGCTTGCAGAGGTGTTGAGGTCTCACACTTATACACACATTCACACAAATATATCTACATACACACATCACACACTCTCTCAAAGAACTAAAAGATAAGATACACTTAATACACACACCCCATTCCCACAACCAATAAACTGTCAAAATGACCAAGAAGGGAGGTCTTAGTCGGGAATCCCCAATCCTCTATCTTAAAAACAACCTGAAAGAGGCCGTTTGAACAACACAAGGACTGACCAAAATTAACGATTAAAAAACAAATGAAAACTACAGATAAAGTTCACTTTCTTCAGAGACAGTCATCACTCCTGTAGTTTACTGCAACTAACAAGTAGGTTTTTTTTTCTTCTGATGATGGCCATACTGACCGAAACTAGTTGAGGAACGTAATTGAAATAATAAAACAAATAATATTGATATACAACACAGTGTGTCTGAAAATTTTCATTTTTTAATATTTTTTATTGTTCATACCCCCCCTATATATATATATATATATATATATATATATATATATATATATATATATATATATATATATATATATATATATGAATGGATGACGGCTCGAAATTATAAATCAGAGAGCCGAGTTCGAAATCTAGTGGGGGTCCTTACATTCACTTAAGCACATATATCTTTGGTAAAGGTATGGATCCATCTCTTCTCCTTCCTCTAGTTATGGAATGAATATCATAACAGACGGGATCCTATAGCCTTGGTTACGACAGAAAAAACGGCAGCCTAGTGTTGAAATAGATTCTGCTTGTCAGTCCTGAATCGAAAGAGACATATTTACCCAAGCGAGTATCGCGTATGGCACTTAATCGACTGTATGTCTATGTGAGTGCGTATATGTACGTACATATGTACACCTCTGTGTACATATATGAATGTACACATAGAAATCTGTGTGTCTGGATGTGTACATATAAACACACACATATATTTGTATCAGTTATATGTACATGTCTATGTTTGCCTATGTAAGTGGGTTAATTGATAAGTAAGTTCTTCTACTGCGTGGCGTCTCTAATAGTGGGAGATAGAAACTTGTTTGAGCATGTATTTAGTCATATATAGTTCTGGTTAACGTCTTTAATATGACGGCATTGAGTGAAAGCATTCATTAGTCTTGAGTATTACTTCCTAGATATGTATAACGCTGGAAACAGTGATATTTTTGGCACTAGAAAATCCCCAAATGTATAACCTTGAAAGCAAAATGCAATCTGTAGAATATCGTCGCTAAGGATCTCCAGAGATAAGGAAATTCGCAGAAGTTACTCCAACACAGAAAATCATGTTCACAAATGTTTGGTACACAAAGAGTGTTATTAGCTCGGAATTTCTGGGGAAAAACTGACCCTTAATTTGATAAGGTCGTGTGAAAACTGCGAGCACTAAAGACATTCACAGAATATAGACTTAAAGGAGATGGTTTTTTTTCAGCATGAAGAAGCGAGGCCCCATTGCAATCAGCACGCTTTGAGAAGCCTAAAATTTGCAGGTTGCACACACTCTGACAGGCTTAGATATCGCAACATCACACTTCTGGTTCTTCCTGAATTTGAAAGAAGTGTTGAAGAGTCAAAACTTTTATCTGATGTCGAAATCGAAGCTACTGTACGCAGTTAGATCAAAGGAAACCAGAAACGGAATAAAAAAGTGGATAAAACATTTGAAAAAAATGTTGAGCACTAAATGATTAGAATATTAAAAACTAAAATAAAATTTTGAAGAGAAATAAATTTATTTCATTTTGATACCAGCTTCATTATTCTATTTGATTTAAAACTTTTTTCTATAGAATTGGATACCTTGTTTATTAGTTAACTTTTGTAATTCTGAAAATAATTTAAAATTTTTTAATACAAGTTTCTCTATTCTATTTAATATAAAACCTGCTTCATATGATTGGTGACATTAAAAATCAACCTTCGGTTAGTTTTAAAGGAACATTGTTACTACAAGAAAACAGACTTACACTCAGAAAGAGTTATTGAATTTATACACGATACATTATAAGGAAAGACGGCCTGGAGAATTTAAGACTCGCAGGGCATAATGACAGCAAGAGAAGCAGGCAAACATTGCGAGTATCCTCTCCAATAAATTTGTGTGAGTGGATGGCAGTACAAGAGGGGTAGTAAAGTCCAAACGCTACAGAAAAAAAGAATGACAGGAGGTTATGGAGAGCCATGATCTCACGCGTTCTTAAGAGATATAGTAGATACAAGAAATACTGAACTCATCCCACTCTCCATCTCTCTCTCCCTCCCCTTCCCACCTCTCTCTCTCTCTCTCTTTCTCTCTCTCTCTCTCTATATATATATATATATAATGAAGATGACCAGACAAGGTTGAAAATTTATTAATGACTCGTTTCGCCGGAAGGTGTATGCTCTTTTTAGTTTCATCATATTAGAAGCGCTTCGTTAATAATTTTCCTTTTGTATCATCATCTTCATATGCTATTACACTGAACACACATATTCATATATATATATATATATATATATATATATATATATATATATATATATATATATATATATATATCATAATAATGGAATGAACTAAGTCCGACAATTATTTTAATATATTTTCTGTTTATACGTTATTTTTATAGATACAATTATTTATGTAAATGTTCTGTTTTTAATAAACAGTATAAACGTTGCAAATCATTGGACGATAGAAATGGGCTGCAATTAAGATACGTTTTTCGACAAATATGATCGTTCGAGAAAGATCGTGGGGATTTTTTCTTAAACTTATTTGGACTTTGGTAACCAGACGCTTCCTCTGTAGCTTAATCAAGTCAAATGACGGTTCCGTATAGGATACAAGTTTCTATCAAATTTCTCGGACATTCAGGCCGGTAAATGTCGTTAATACTGTTTATTATAAACAGAGCATTTACTTAAATAATTGTATCTATAAAAATAACGAATAAATAGAATATAAGTCTTCTTGCGATTTTGAATTTAATCGTGCGCTTGTAAAATCTTCAGCAGCACTTTGACATAAATATTAACAGACATGGTTACCTTGATTTTAATGTCGATAACCCTGGGTTGAAGTGAAGACCGTTTCTAATGTTCCCACCGATGTAATCAAGTTGTAAAATTCTGTTTCGCTGCTAAAAGTGAGGCGTTCTCTGTTTTCTTAGTCTTTCCCGCCAGACGCGAGCTTTGCCATTTACAATCGTCGGAATCCGGAATCTGGAATTACAATTGAAATATTGTAAATCTTCATTTATATCACGTGCCCTTTTACACCAGCATCAGAATTTGATGCCTATTACCCCCTTTTCACTCGTACTCTTTATATATATATATATATATATATATATATATATATATATATATATATATATATATATATATATTCGAGGTCTCAAATTCCTTCTCTCCGACTTACCCAGTGTTCTAACTCTTGTTTTGAAAGGAAAGAATGAAACATTACCGTTGTCTGCCCTCGGGTGGGATAATATGACGCTGGTGGCAGGGGTAAGCGAATTGTATTCAGATTCAAACAGTGGTCGACGTATCTCCAATGACATCTATAAAGAATTTGATACGGCAGTCGGTCTTATTCACCCTGGCTCGTTACTCAGAAATCATCCCCCAACAGCCTTTCCATCACTGCTCCATAGAAATGAAATCTGGATTTTTAAGGATGAGTGTAAGTTCAAATTATATGCACGTAGATAATCAATATTTTGATATTTATTTACACCATCCTCACAGCATTGTTAATGTACGAAATTTTTCCTTTCATATTTTCGCGTAACTATCAGATTGGAATTGGAAATATGAGAGACGAATTCAAAATCCAGTCGTGTTTGATTCATTTAATTACGCGCAAATACCATTGGGAATGGTATGAATTCATCTTTTCTACCCTCCAGCTTTGGATTAAATAGTAAAACTTTTATATTAAAAAAAATATTATCTCCAAAAAATTTTTGCTGCAATATTCACTTGCAAATAAAGGAATTATTCTTACGATTCAAAATATTTTACGGCTTTAAATAACTGACGAAGGGTTGATAAACTGTAAAAAAAAAAAAAAATCAAATCAACCTATCCAGTGATATTAAATGCATTTCTGCTGTTCTGCAGTTTCCAGCCCATTTCTATCGTCCAATGATTTGCAACGTTTTTCCATGAACCTGTATTGTGAAACTTTTTCTATACGCCAGTGGCTTATGACACTTTAAAAAAAAAAAATTAATCAACACATATAAAAAGCGACTTACGAAGCATTTTTACGTTCCATTTATTTTCATTTCGGTAAATTGGGACCCTCGTGCCAAAAAAAGAAAACGAAAAAAAAAAAACCCCCAAAAACAAACAAACAAAAAAAAACAGAAAACAAAAAAGAAACGGAGTATCATAAGGACAGTTTTTCTCTTGACACCGCTTTTATTTTAATTACCTTCACTCCCTCGGCAATGTTTATTGTTTTAAAAAGCGATGATTAGAATTTTAATAAAACCAAAACATATGAAAGGGAATTTATACATTTGCTTTGTTCTTGAGAATTAACAACAAAAATAATAAACATTGTTTATTTATTAGATTGTTTATTGGAATGCTTGGCAAAAGCGTTGGTAAATCCCAATCGATTCCAACTTTATAGAATGGTAAAAGATTTTTTTAATAATTAATTTAATGTTTATAAATCTATGAATAAAAATTATTTTCATATTTGCAAATTCATTCGTTTTTAGAATGTTGTAAATATAAAATTATTCTTGTAAATTTTACATGAAGGTGATGGACATAGGCATCTACCAGTGGAAAGACGTCATCATTGTTCTCTCACGCTGGAGACGCGATTTACACCGCAGGCTGGAGGGAGAGGGGGAAGAAACGGAGGTTTGCTCTATTTTTATTTTTTTTTTAAAAATGCATGATAACTGCTCGGACAAGCTTTCCTTGTGCCCCGACTACATAAATGTAAACGTGCTACTAGATTGGCAATTAGGTCTCACTACTTTATTGCTGAACTAGCTAGATTTCTACTGTAAGTGTTTTTCTCACACTTCCCACCGGCGAAACTCCCGATTTCTTTCTTCCCTGATAACTACAATCTTAAAAAAATTAGATGCAACGTCAATCGCCATCTTCTGTCCCCTTGAATCCTGTTCCTGTTTTTCCCCTTCCTTAATCCGTCCGATTTTCAATCTTCTCATTTTCATTCAATTTCACCCCCTTTAGCTCCCGTTGCGTTTTAGTGGTATTGTCACCTTGCTTTGGGTGAAATGATTAAAACAATTAAGGTGGACCATAATAATTATCCTGTTTAGTGGTACAGAGTTGCTTGTCAATTATTTGACCCTAACTAGTTGGGTATGTCCTGCATTTCTGTTGATAATTTCAAGTGGTGTTAGAGCATTATAGCAAGGTGCCTAAATGCTTGTAATTCTAAATGGCCCCTAACTGCAAGGTTATACACTATTTTATCAAAACAATTTACCATATTGTGCACATTTGGCTGTGATGAATGTGCCTGGTATAACCTTATGAGACATATGGATATTTTGGGCTTTGTATATCTGTGTGTATATATATATATATATATATATATATATATATATATATATGTGTGTGTGTGTGTTTGTATGGATGTGCGTTGTGGTGTAATGGTTCGAATTACAACCGAGTTCATTAGATTCACTTACGTTCAAGTACCCTTGGGAAAGGTATGAATCCATCTCTTTTCCCCCAAGTTATAGGTTGAACAGCAAGACTGATTGGGTTCTTTAGCCTTACCAGTCTACCGCATCAAGAAATGGCAACCTGCTGCGGGAAAAAAAATCCGCCCCGTCAATCATGTGTATCACGTATCACACTAACACATGTACATCAGTACATTTAGACCAATCTTGTTCAACCTTATTTTCTGAATGTCATTATGCTTTATCATTCATTTCTGGCTAATATTTTCGTCATTTTCGTGTTGGAAGTGGGGGAGGGTGGCTGTAAATTTATGTCCCATTTACCCATACGCTTTCGTGACTGAATTGGTTGACGTGTCGTCCATGAAAGGCACAGTCCGTTCAAGTCTTGTCTTTTTCCTTAATTCAAACTTCAAGGCGGTTTTTTTTTTATATTTCCATCAACTGGCAATAAAACGATTGTTTGCTTGGTCTTTAAGATGTGAGGCCTTGCATTATCATGCTGCCAAAACACGCCATCCATCTTCAAGCTTGAAGAAGCCGAGCTCTTCACTTTGAACATCTGTTGTATCTCAAGTTCACGTCAGATCCCAAGTGGAGCTCATATATACGATAGATTACTAGATGGTCTTTTCATTCTGTTGCTCCAGGAAGTACCTGACTTTTATTATGCTTTATCTTTTGCAGGAACCAACACTTGATGAAATAGTCATATAACAATAGGATTAAGTCTTAAAGTTTAGAGCCAATCAACAATTAGAATACCATTTTTATTTCCCAAGTTAGTAATGATTGGCTATTTTTGTTTTTGAAGCTTTGTAGACCTTTGTAGTAAAACAATCAAATAAAAATATTACAGATCTTGTGAACAAATATAATTCGAGACGATATTTTGTTTATCAACCGTAGATTTTTATATTGTGGAGATGACATACAATCGGTCAGTGAAGAAACATTTACAAGACAAAGATTCTTGTTTTGAAGGAACTGAAGAAGATGCGGCCTGCTCTGGGGTCGTATTATCTACTGTCTTGATATTTCACTGGGATGATACTAGTGTACAAGACCGTGAGTTTACGTGTTATTAAATTAGGAACACGTGATAGAATTAAAAGGTCCACTACAAGAATATGGCGGACTCAAGTTGAGTCCAACCGAAGATGTAAAGAAAACAAAAAGACCGATATATATATATATATATATATATATATATATATATATATATATAATATATATATATATAAACAAGTATATGTATTAAACAACAAAATTTACAATGGACATAGACATCAACACTTGTGTTTGTGTGTGAACGTAAAGAGTTTGTATTTTGGTGAATGTTTGTACGTCCGCGTATGTGTGTTTCATGGCGATTTCCCACAAGTAGGCAAAACGCGAATTTCTGCGAGAGATCACATCCTTTAAATGTGTCCGCTGAAATGCAAAGTAAAAAGAGAACGAGGCATTAAGTCGCCCAGCATTTATAGTGTAGTGAGAGCATGCCCTAGTGAATAATTAGGAAATTAAGGAGGAGATAACTCCAACATTAGTCTCCTATTATCAACAACAGAAATAAACAAATCACAGGTTTTACTTAATAATGATCACAAAATTGTGATTGGTGAATGGTGATGTTGATATTTCAAGTGAAGTTGTAAAATGTTCGTTTTAAATGAAAACCTGAATGTTCTCGACTTGGTAAGGAAAGAAAAAATCGAATGCTGAAGTTGATAAAATCTACAGTAAGAATGAATCTTCTGTCGGATACACAACTTTTCATTCAGTATATTTTATTATCGCCAATCATTTTGAAACATAGGTTCCCATACATTCACCGAAGTTAAGCAACGTCGAGCCTGGTCAGTACCTAGATGATTGACCGCTTCGGAATATCAGGTGCTGTAAACTTGAATGTGAGGGTGGTGTAATGGATAACGGCTCGGAGTTGTTAATCGAAGAGCCGAGTTTCAGTTCCTGTTAGGTTCGTTATATTCACTTACGCGCAAATTACCATCTTCTTCCCCCAGCTATGGGTTAATTAGTAAAAGTTGTTCACTAAACCATTATTATCTCCAAAAAGGTCTTACAATCTAAAAATATTCTCTGGCTTTAAATAACCTGCAAAGGGTTGATAAGCCGTCGAAAACGTATCAGTCACTCTTATTGCGGCTAAGAAGATCTCCGATAAGTACGGATCTTGTTTTCGTCACATCTTTTATTATATTCTAGATACAACGTGTGAAAGCACGTGCTATACCCTGAACCTTCAGTGGAGGTAACGCAGTTTCAGTGGCTAAGGTTGTACTGCCACCCCTGGCGCCACCAGCAGCAGCAGCTTTTGCTACCGGACAGAGTATTGTTTTTTGCATAGACGTGTCAGTCTCTTGCAATTTTTTTTTTTTTTGCAACTGCAAGTCATATTTTCAACGTTATGCTAAAAGCCTTTTCTTTTGATCGTTAACCAATACACAACACGCTCGAAGCGACCGTTATCAATGACGTAGAATAAATATATTTCACGTCGGAAGTGGCATTGTGTTGCGAGAATGGTTTTAATTAACTTTGTTTATTATGAATCTTGACCAGATCCAACTTGAAGCCTGTTGAGTTATGGTCAGGAGGTAATGTTATACTAATCTATTTTATTATTAGTTATTATTGCTTATTAATGCTTGATTTTAAAATAAAAGTTTTATCATAAGTATGTTTCCATTATTAAGAAAAAGTATATACAGTCTTCCGTACTATCCGCGGTTTCCGTACTATTCACGGTTTCCGTACTATCCGCGGTTTCCGTACTATCCGCGGTTTACGTATTATCCGCTAGTTGGGTCTTGGAACCTTTGTCATGCAATAGAAGGTGACTACTGGATTATTTATCAATATTTTAATGATAATTTTGGTGATATTCGTAAGTTCGCAACACATTCGGAAATTATAATTAAATTGCACGGGAAGCGCTGTTTTTCTGTTGTAGATATGTAAATTTAATTTTTAGTTTGGCACAAGATAAGGGGGTCTGCTGTATTTCAAGCGTGGTCAGTTTCAGACTGTAGAACTGCTATACTCCGAGTGCCACCTTCATAGAGCTCACGGTCTGAATGTGCCAGATCCATACTGAAGGGTAAATGAGGCAAGGTCATTCAACCACGAGCTGCGAATGTTTGCTTTGTCTTTAAGATGAAGGCCTGCATTATCATGCTGCAAACACACACCATCCGTCTTCAAGCATGAAGAAGCCGAGGTCTGCGTTTTGACAATAAGAGTCAATTGATACTGAGGACCATCACTTTTACAAAGCTTGATACCTTAAACATCTTTCTGCATAGGTCTGGGTGGCGCCACCCCATTCTGTTTCATCTGCAGTCTTGTTTATAGTGGTAAACCTAAGCCCCATCTTGCTTAAGAAAGACCTATCCCTGTTATGCAGTTCTAGGAGCTATTGCGAAGCAAACACCTGTTTCTTTATGGATTTGCTGAGAACTCACTTTGTACACACCGTTGAGTATCCAATGCTCTTCACTAAACTGAAGGCTCTAATATAACACACCTGAAGTAAAACATGTTTCAATCATATTTCGTTTCTATTAGCTGCAATAGATGCATTTGTCTGTTGTTTTTTTTATTATTATTTACAGCAGCTCGCCTGCTACTGCGGAGCCTGTCATAAAGATTAGTTTCTCATTTATCCCGAGGATTCCTTCTAACTCTATTGACTTTTTTCATTGCTTTAAACAGTAGGTTGGTGGAGATATCTGTCGATCTCATTCCAGGACGTAGGTCAACAAACTAGTTTATAAATTTGATGTCTACTTTATTTTACACAAATTCTGGTTAGAAAATTCTATTTCTCTCACGTTCCAATTTCTTAGGATAACTCATTACGAAGAGGCCTGTAAGTCGGATTTTGACACCTATTTTAGTTTACTCAAATTCATTGTTCACTTTTATCATTCTATCGGATGTTAGTCTTTCAAATAAGCCAATTGCTCATAATACCATTGCACGGTGATTCTTCGAATTTATCAAATAAAAGGAAGCTTTCTCCTTCAGTCTATGCGATTATGTCTGAGATATTAGAGGCTATATTGGATCTAACAGCGATTTTCTTTACTTTTATCGCTAGGGACTTTTATGTAATGTGTCATTCACGGCGTGGGCGATGGTGTCTCTCCACAACTGCCTACCCTTTGCAATATTTGCCCATACTATATCTTCCAGTCTCTGTTCAGCCATTCATTTATACAAGCTCATTAGGCAGGTTATTTGTTGTTTCTCCTCTTTCCTCCATATATCCTGTCTGGAAACATTCCGAGCCGATATAGAGGTCATTGTGCTGTGTGAGGTGGGGGAAGTCAGGTAAAGGATGGTCTTTGTCGTCTAACCTAGAGTTAGACATAAATTTCATATCAAAGAGCTTAGCAGTTATCCGAGAAGGATGTTTTGAAAAAGTTTTCATTTACACAACAGTTCAGACGTATTATTTTATGTCCAGTATTTTTTGAATGAAGTAAAGGATATTTTATTTATTAATCCGACAGATTTTTTATCACTTTAAACATTATTTTTAGTGGATACCCATATTTAAATAAACGCTCAGTTTATTTATTTTCATTTACCGACCAGAATATTCAACAAATCAAAGAAAATATGCGCTTTTCCGCAGCATCCGAACCTGCGTCCTCCTAGGCACGGGAAACTGTCTTTAGATCCGACGTGCGTTAACCAACTGGGTCACGAAGAAGCTTTGCTGATCAAGCAAGATCTGAACAATGCCTAGTAGAAAGTTATATTAATACTAGTTTACCTATGCCGTAAAAATGGCAACCTATTTTCTTAACTGTTTGACATTATTAAAAAGTTTTAACATGTAAGTTTGTAAATATATTTCTCAATTATATATATATATATATATATATATATATATATGTACTCTATACTTTCACGAAGATACTGGCACTTGGCGTCGCCAGTGAAAGGAAGACAACTCTAGTGCAGAAAAGGTTATAGACATTACAGCAAAAAACTAAGCAAGCTGAATAGTTTATATCGTGTTATATATCAATTCGTGCTTCTATTAATATCCTTATTGTGTTGTGTAATCATCTGCTTAACATGAAAACTGTTTTTATAATATATCAATTTAATAATTGTCACCTGAATTCTAATGTACTAAGAGGTGGAAAGACTCACAAAAGAATAGACTTAAAACCCGACAGAACACCTACGACTTCGGCATTTATTGCCACTGTTCTACTTATCTAAACCATGGCACGTAATGTATTATATATCTACAATTTACTAGTTTTAATTTACCTTGTTACATTTTAGATAAATAATTTTCAATATTATTATTATTATTATTATTCCTGTATCCTTCAAACTGTTGACGGACCTGCAAAATGAAACAAGTAAGCCGATGTTAATGTTAATATTAGCCGTTTCCTTATAAGGAAATACTTAGCGTTCATTGACCAAGAAACCAGTAAAACTGTCGGTTGAAATTTTAAAAATCTAACTCTTAAAACAATTTTTCAGGAAAATAGGTTTCTCAAGTCCAGTAGCTGTTATCAATCTTTCCAGTATTGATTGGGGTTTTCTTCCTAAACCTTCGTTTGAAGTAGAATGGAACGTTAAAATCTTAATGATGTCATTGTTTTCTTATTGTGTCATATGTCCTATCCATTTGATTAATTGTTGTTGTTGATATAGTTTCTGTTATTTAGTACAGTTCTTTGTTTATGATTCTGTAACATTAGCCGATAATGTTCGAAGAAAGATGGCCTTCACCAAGTTCCACATGTTTCACTCGTTTAAGGCCATTTTGAACCATTAATCTTAGAAAGTAGTTGCATGCAGCTGACAGCTGAAATATTTCTGAACAAGTTTGGTGCCTTGCATGGCATCCACATGGAAGCCTCGATTCGATGAGGCTATTTAAGAACATGACTCGAGTTTTTAGGTTAATATTTTAGTTTTATAACAATTTACGACGTTTGGAGAAATTAAAACAGCCTATTCTCTATTCAACTTCCTTACCTACTATACTAATCTGTTTTTAATATTTGAAGTGTTTAGTATTTAAACATTTAGTATCCTGGGCCATCATTGCTTACATTCCAATTCCAGATCATAGTTTCTATTTTGGAAATGTTTAACTTGGGCACTATTTCTTCGAATATTTGGTCAGTCAGTTATGTGCTTAGGCAATCATGTATCTTTCGATACGTGACTGACGAAGCAGATTTTTTTCCCGCAGTAGGTTACCATTTCTTTCTGCGGTAGACCAGTTGCCATCCAAGACTATAGAACCCGATCTGTCCTGCTATTTACCTAGGGGGAGAAGAAGAGGATTTCTACCTTTCCCAAGGTAGGAATTTGATGGATTCGACTGGAATTCGAACTCGCTCTCCGATTCCTCAATCCGAGCCGCTATCCATTTGTTGAAGATCATTCTTATTACAAATCTGAATAGCCATGTCGTTGGCATAGCCTCTCACATCATCAGTATATTTGCCTCAGAGGGGGAAACAGGATCGCTGTTAACTATTAGTTTATTCGTCAGGCTTTTATTATCTTTATTTTAAATGTAATTATTATCACTTCAGTGTAAAATGTCCAAATCCATAAACAGTGTTACAAAACGTTTGGTTTAAGGTTGCCCATGGAAATATTACATAGCCTCGTTCTGAGAATTATGTAAACGTCTTCTCGTATCTCATACTGAGTTTTATAGCAACTCTTTTTCTTAAAATCGACAAGCACGCACCTAAAAAAGCTAAGAGATCTATTCCTTAGCAAGTTTGTGGTTCTCTTAATACAGTTATTATGTGGTAAAGTCATCTACTTAAAGTACAGAGTGGATCCCTAATATATCAAATTAGCTATTGTTAGCGTTCCCCAAAAATCTATCAGTTGCCTAGATTTGATCTGTAAACGTCAATCACCCGTGAAAATAAAATACGCATACATATTACAAAGAAATGGAATGCGTCTTCAAGTCCAGGTTGAAGCCAAGGTTTCAAATACTGCTTTTTAAAAGACTCAGACAAATTCTCCGCATTTGAAGATATTTACAAGAAAATATCCTTTTCCCTCTTTGTAATGGACGCGAAGCTGAGACAGTATCTGTGGCACCACAAACTATGGATCGAGGAAGATTGAGATACGCTCGTACGCCTGACCAGGAAAAACCCATTCTACATATATGTTTATATGGACATTGTACATTGTTTTGGTGCCAAGAATCCGCCCCCAAAGTTTGTAAAAGTATTTTTGATACACCATATATATATATATATATATATATATATATATATTAGGCAGTGTTACATTGGAACATGCACATATCCACTACAAAATTGTACATTTTTGTTTCAACGTCAAAAAAGGAAAACATTTTTTAAACGTTTCATCAGGTGGGTAATTACGATGTTACTAAATCCTTTAGTAACACAGTGATTCCCCACCTGATGAGACGTTTTAAAAAGGTTTTCCTTTTTTGACGTTGAAACAAAAACGTACAATTTTGTAGTGAATATGTACATGTTCTAATGTAACACTGCATATTAAATAAATAAATTAATATTTACGGCTCTACTTTTTGTACTGAGCACTGTTTTTAAATTAATGTTTTGAACGGTGTGATCTTACTGTTCGTTCTTCAACACTTTGATATATATATATATATATATATATATATATATACTACGTAAATATATATATAGATTCTACTACGTAAATATTGCAATTCAGGAAGAACATTTTGTGGCGCCAATTTTCCCGTATAGAAGGTTCGACGGCTTTGGAAATCAGCATTTAAAACCCCTGATTTTATCAAGTTTTGAAAGTTATCAACCGGCACCCAATGATATCTATGATATCAATGATATCCAATGATATCTATGCAACTATCTCAGCCATAAGGTAGGGTCATATTTGCGGAGACAAACAGGAATGGAATGAGGACTTGAATTCATGGATGAATCAGTTTTGTATTTAGGATTGTGAGATACGCAATTCTTTTTAGTCTCGAGGCAGACTCTTACTGTGTTTATGATCAAGTAGAAAATACACTTTCGCTTGTGTGGTGGTCGCGGTAGAGAAACGACGTGAGAGCGCTTCTTGTACCACGCTTGACACATGCACTTAAAATTGATACAAATATGCAGCGTCAAATCTTCATGGGAATTTCTATTCAAATTCTGCTCGTGTCCTGTTCCCATTTAAGTGAAGGCTGGAATGCAAAAATTAAACAGGCAACAAAGGCAATGACGAAAACAAGAACGACGACGGCGGCGGCGGCGGTGGCGGCGGCACACACGCACCATCACGTGCAAACGCGAGTGCATCCGATTTCAGAAAGCGAAACCAACTCAACATGCGAGAAATCACGTGACGAAGACACCCATTCTCGCTGAAGTTATCGTTCCTGATTTCGAGAGTTTCCCGTCTTCCTTTCACTTCCCTTCGCCTTACAGGTGATGCCCTAAAACTGATATCATTTGGCTCAACGTTGGCAAAATGATCCCGAGTTCACCAATGAATCAAATCCACCCCCTAAGTGTTATTTCCCTTCATAATTATCCACAGCCTATTTTTTTTTAAATTACTGCTGCCATATATGGTTTGGTCCCACATCCCGCTGTTCGTCTTGACATAATCCAGAGACGGATATGCAATGTGGTTGGCCCTGCTCTGGCATCTCGTCTACAGTTGCTCTCTCACAGACGTGTCATCGCCTTCCTCTGTCTTTTCTACAAATACTTTCATGATAACTGCTCCGACGAGCTACTTTCGTTAGTTCCCAAACTGCATGAATTTAAGCGTGCTACTAGGCTGGCATCTCGGTCCCACCCTTTCACAGTCGAAACGGTTAAATGTAGCCGTCTCTTCTACTCCAACAGCTTCATGTCTCGCACCTCCCGTCTGTGGAATTCCCTTCCTATTACTTGTTTCCCTGATAGCTATAATCTACAACTATTCAAATGCAATGTCAATCGACATATCCAGATGCCTTGATCTATTCCCTGCCTTTTTCTTCATCCTTTTATGCCTCTTTACTCTCGTTCCCACTTTCTGTAACCCCTTACGTGATAGTGTCATTTGTCATTCCACCTTGCTTGGAGTGAAATGCTTAACCCCCCCCACCTCCAAAAACCCCCAAAAAACAAAACAAAAAAACAAAACAAAACAAAAAACAACAACAAAAAAACTGTGCATAGCCATAATTGTTCTTTGGAAAATGGAGTGCTTTTTTTTTCCATTCTATGATTTTCAATTCAGCGTTGCCTTCCTCTTATACCGGTAGTTCTCCTACCCAACCCGTCCGTGCTGGACTTAATTATATGCTAAATAAGTTGTAGCTTAGGGCTACACACACTCAGGGGCACTCATTTTTTAAAAAATATATTTTTTATTCTATCATTAGTTTTTTATTCTTTAGCACTATATTATCAAAATTATATATAATCGTTAATGAATAATATATATAATTATTTAAATATTTTTTCACCCGAACATTGTTTTTTAGAGAAGTGCTTCGAATTTCACATAATTTAGGGTTTCAACAGGCGAAAACTCCGGCCTTGTAGTCTATAACCGAGAGAAGGAAAAAGAGCTGGAAGCATGCCTTTACTAAGGGCATTCTCAAAAAAATTAATTTTAGAAATAGATGTTTTTTTTAAACATGAATCAGATCTGCCGGTTAGAAAAAAAAAGTCTTATTTGTAAACAAATAATCGTCAATATCGACTGCTTTTTGTCAATGATAAAATATCACCTTCAAACCAAATTGTCTTTTTAAATACTCGGAATGAGCAGAGTATAAGAAACCAATACAAATTAATAACTATTGATCAATTCTGCTGGGTTGGAAACCTTTTAGGATGCAGTGAAAACAATTAAGGAACGAAAATTGTTGCTTCCTTTTTTCTGTTTTATTGTGTACATCATAGAAAAAGAAGCATAAGCGGTATTACGGAAAATCTTAGGAGAAAGTTTCTTTCAATAAGCGAAAGGAAACTTGATTTTTTTTAACCGCTACAATGTTTAATGTCTTCAAAAAAGAAAAAAAAAGAAGCCATATTTTCCTATGTTCCCTTCAAATAGTTCGTTTTTTTAAACGAGCAGAATTCTTGCATTAAAAATACGCATTAAATACTTATCATTTATACAAGAGTTTGCTTAAAAGTATTTATAATTTTATAATAAGAATTTAGAGACATCAATTTTATAAATTGGGAATTGCATTTTAGAGATTTTCAAATGAAGTCTTTTTATTGTTTTAATTACTTTTCATCTAATATTTCATTTTTAGATGAGGGAATATATTTGTCACTTGATTTGCGTGCTCATCGTGGTTGTTATACTTATAAAGTTTCAGTCGTTATATCATTCGGCCTTCTTCAGGAATCAGTAGTTACATTCAGTAAACGTCTTGGAATTTAGAACTGAACACTTTATTCTGTTATGGGACCTTACCCATAATAACATAATGAACTATTCCATACGTAATAAATACTGCGCCTCAAGAGGAAGCAGGGAGTTCAGTCCGAAGTCGGGCGACCGGCTGATCGGCTGATCGGTTGAACTCTCTGCCTTCGGGCGGGGATTAACCCGAACGACGCTACGCCGAAGGGCGGAGTCTCTTTCGGGGAGGTAAACCGACCCTGAACCCGTTTATACGGATTCAAATGGCATATTTTTGCCGAGCCCACAGGCTCGGAGATCCCACATTAAACCGGCCTTGTGCCACATGATGCCCTCGTGTAGGGGTGACTAGATATCGTTCCGTCTGAAGTCTAGAGTCCAGTGAAGTCCGTCAGGAGTCTGTCAGTCAGTCAGAGCGAGCGAGTCAGTCAGTCAGTCG
>CAHIKZ030002778.1:1402500-1437500 GCA_903632075.3 Acanthosepion pharaonis | reverse complement strand
CACACACACACACACACACACACACACACACACACACACACACACACATATATATATCTGTTTTGAAAAATATTAAAAATTAGAATCTTCAGACACACTGGGTTGTATATTCTTTCGTTTTTATTATTTCAGTTATATATATATATATATATATATATATATATATATATATATATATATAGTAAAGGTAATAAATCCGTTGATATATAATCCAAGTGGATCCTATTAATATAAAATATTAAAATTGATCCACAAAAAGAGCGCACTGTATTTATTATTACACACCAAATAATTAATAAACAATAAAATCCAAAATCACCTCATATGGGGAATAGCCTATTTCAGTAGACAAAGATATCGCTCGTCTGTCTTCTCAACCCCGGTGTGGGCTGAGTTTGTCTCAGAAATAGAAGTTTTACTGTGAAAGCTAAAACAAAAAGAACAGTCGAAAAACTAATAGAGAATTTATCCATTTCAATGTTTCAGTCAGTGTGGCTAGACATCCGACTACCTCAAGCCGTGATCGAAACCCGACTGATTTAGGATCAGTCGGAGATTTTATACCTGAGCTATCAGCGCCCGGTTGAGAGGCTAAATTATATATATATATATATATATATATATATATATATATATATATATATATATATATATATATATATATATATATATATATATATATATATATATTGTTTGTTAGTTGATACTTAAGTAAGTGATCTGGCTTCCCAGCAACGCGTCAGTATGTGATTTACGAGTTAAGAAAATTCTCTGCAATAGATACTGAATAAGATAAGAAAAATAAAGAATAGTTTTTATTATAATATTATATGATAAAAAATAACGGAAATTATTATTTTAATTAATACTATAACTTTTGTAAACAGTTTGCACATTAATCAAGATAAATAAATTGTCGTATAGATCTGCTTTATATACAAAATCCACCAGACGCCTTCATTCATGATGGGCTACTTAGGTTCTACTTAAGTAAAGTTGCGGATGTAGGTAATTTTCTTTGAGGTAGACCACATATTTTAGAAGAATCATGCCCATAAATCACATACTTAAGTAGCACCTTTCGTTTTATATAACAAACAATAAAAAAGGCATTAAAAAAAACAGTGCTCAATATAAAATATAAAAAAAAAACACAGAGCAGTATACAGATATACAATATATATAGATACTTATATTTCATTGTCTTTCGAGAAGTCGCGAAAGACAGTGAAATATAAGTATCTTTTATTCTATTTTTGTATATATATATATATATATATATATATATATATATATATTGATGCATGTTTCATTAAATAATATAGACAAGTTTTGTCTATTTATTTTAAGTAAGTTCCTTTCATATTGTCTGATAAGCTTAATAACATTATCATTGAAAGGCGAAAGGAAATCACCATATTGATATATGTTTAAATCCTAAGCTTTCGGCTTACATAAGCCATTATCAAAGATGACAATTATATTTCTATATATCAAACAATACATGGACAAAACAATAATGATTGTCTGTTTTTGTTGCATGAAAAATTTCAAAGCAACGACAAACTCGTGTAGACGCGGAAGCAAAAATCGGGTCGCAGCTCGTGATGTCACACATGACCACGCGAGAGTAAAAACGAGAAGTATTAAGTACGGGAAGCCGTTGGTATAAACCAATGGCTTCTGTTATTAATTATAGACATTTAAGAATATTTGTGGAGATTTCATAGTTTATTTTGTTTAGGTTAGGTTTCAACTGTTTTATCTATATAGTTTCAAGAATTTTTAGTTTTTGTTTAATTTTTCATATTTAAGTATAGTTGTGTTTTCAACGAGGATTTTCCGGAATTGTGTACGCGGCCAGGCATGTTGCTTCAAATGCCTAAAAATCTCTGTTCTAGTGTCCATATAATCACTCTGATGATGGCCCATGTGAGCCGAAAGCTTAGATCGAGGTACAACATAAAAAAATATCAATATGTTGGACAGTTTTTTTTCTCCCGAAACTAAAGCCACTATACAAAGCTTAGAGCGGCTCATAATCTAATATAATAAACATTCGTTGTCTGTTATATTTAACAATATAAGTTTGAATAATGATCTGCTGCCCCAATACACTATATATATATATATATATATATATATATATATATATATATATATATATATAAAATATATATAATGAAAAAAAAAATAAAAAGCCATCTGGTCAGGTTATAAATTTATTTCGTGGAACTCACGTCCTTCTTTTCAGACCAGTTGATAATATTAATAAATGGAGTTCAATTTATTCAGACACATATCCCTACTAATCATGAATTGATATTATATATATATATATATATATATATATATATAGTAGATAAGTTGCTCAATAAAACAGAGTCAAACGAAAGAGTACCGATGAAATCAGCACGAAAATCTTTTATTAATATTAACCATGTGACAAAAATGAAGCACGGAGATTGTGGTTCCAAGTTCGGAATTTTCGAACACGCTTGTGTTCTTCATCAGCGGATGCGAGAAATAAACAAAGTGACTATCCAACATAGTTTTTTTTTGATGCTGGGTAGAGTCCTGCTTGTAGGCGGAATTATTAGAAAAAATCCGTTCACGGTTTGCTTTTTCGCTGTGCGAAGCGCAACTTAATATATATATATATATATATATATATATATATATATATATATAATATATATTAATGTGTATTTGGGTAGCAACCTTTCTTTCAAGCATGTTTCATTGAAAACGACCGACAAGGAAGATTTAATTCATCTTTTATTGTTTTTTTTTCTATTTATTTATTCATTTTCCTGTACCGGTCTGAACATCTGAGAGATATGCATTCTCAGCAGAATACGAATCTGTTATTCCCTAGGAGGAACCGTCATTCGATCTGACGATTGCGTTGATGACCAAGCAAAGTTGAATATGCCTTCAAAACACAGATTTTTCACTGACTCTCGAAATAGATACATCTACTCAATTTCGTATCCTAGCGTAAACAAAGCAATTTCTAAAGAAAGGGATCGATATTTTAATTTATTAATCCGACGTTCCGTTCATTAATTAAACAGTATTTTTTTTTATTTTCATCTACCGGCCTGAATATTCGATAAATCTTATTAGAGAAAAATATATGTCGGAGTGCGCACATTATATATATATATATATATATATATATATGGTAAATAATAATAAGGAAAAGACTTAATTCATTATATAACCGGTTATAAATTTATTTCTGCAGGTAGAAATCATCAAACCGACTGCATTTTAATAAAGGCAGGTATATATATATGTATATCTTGAAATAAATTTATGACCGATTATATCATGAATTAAGTCTTTACCTTATTATTTATTATTTACATTGCTTTGTATAGATTTAACTTTTTAATATTCTTATATTAAAAAGACCACATTGGGATAATCCCTACCACCTACCGATTTGGTATATGATATATATATATATATATATATATATATATATATATATATATATATATATATATATATATATATCCGACATATTGTTGAAGCAGTATTTTTAAGAGATACTCATATTTGAGAAGATGGTCTGTTTATTTAATTTTTTATTAAACAGCATATTTATTCATTTCCATCAACCGAAATCTTTCTAATATGATTTCTCAAATATTCAGGCCGACAGCTGGAAGTAAATGAATAAATATTCTGTGTAATCAATAAAAACAAAACAGAGCATCGACTCAAATATGCGTATCAATTAAAAATAACGTTTAAGTAATAAAATTAATATATATATATATATATATATATATATATATATATATATATATATGTCGGAAACCTACCACCCCTCTTGAAGATGAACTTTTCTGCGTCTGTGAACAGAGACTTTAAATAGTGGCATGTCAGTTGACATGAAGAAAATAGATAGACAGAGAAATTCTTACAGTATTTACATTAGTCGGACTATTGTCCTCATCTTTGTCGCCATATTTGTCACAACGTTTCGGCCATTGTACGCTCCGGCCTTCTTCAGGTGGTTGGAATTTCGAACTGAACCCTTTATTTCGATCACTGGGGTAGACAGACTCCAGAGAAATTCTTAGCTGAGCTAGTTATTGACTACTCAGGCGATTTCTGTACCTTTTTACCAACCTATTAAAACCCTTTTTATTGTTACGTGTTATTTGGCGTTTGTCTCTACTAACCCCAAATCAACATCATAACAATATATATATATATATATATATATATATATATATATATATATATATATATATATATATTGACTTTGATCCTGAGAGGTTAAACTTGAGGGCATGAGGGCTGTTTTATTTCGAAGTTTCCGTAGCAAGGCTTTTGCACCGTTACTTTGTTATCGGCAGATTCAAAAAAGTGTCGATGGTCCGACACAACCTTCATCATTTTAAACTAATCATTGTGTTGGTTTTACATTGAAACAAGAAAGTGAAATAAAATAGCTAACAATGTTGCACTTGCATGCAATACTTTCTCCTGTACTGTTTGTGGTCTTTTGTGCAATTCTCCTCCACCTCCTCACTTCCCTCCTCTTTCTTCTCTTCTTCCTCCTCCTTTCTTCCTATCTTTCTTCTTCTTTTTTCTCCCCTTTCCACTTCTCCTCCCACTTTTCCTCCTGCTTTTATTCATCCTCCCGACCTCCCTCCGTTTCATCGTCATAACATTGGAGAGTCGAGTTCAAATTACAGTCAGGCTCGTTGCATTCACTTACACACAAATACTCTTTGGAAATGTATAAATTCATTACCGCCCCCAACTATGGGTTAAATAGTAGGATTTTTTTTGGAAAATTTGCTATTCTAAATAAATGTTAATGAAATATACTTTCGCAAAATCACAGAATTATTCTTGCAAAACAAAATATGTTTTGGCTTTAAATATCTCACAAAGGGTTGATAAACCGTAAAGAACAAATTAATCAACGACTTTTTAATAATATGTTATTGTTGGAGTTTTCTTTTTTTTTCCTTAAAGTTTCTCGATTCTTTTTCTTGTGTTAAAACGTCTGTCTATAAAATATGAACAAATAAGCTGGACTTATATTTTTAGATATGGAAGAAAGTCATTTTTCGTTGTAGTTGCTATCAGTAGTTTATAGTGTTACTAATCAGCTTTTTACCACTTCAGAATTTTTAAAATATAAATAAAAGAAATAAACTAGACACTCGATTAATTTTAAGGTCAGTAAACCCAGACACCTAATTAATTTTAAGGTCAGTAAACCCAGACACCTAATTAATTTTAAGGTCAGTAAGCCCCTGTGTCCAAAAAAAGAAATGTGACTTATAATTTCAGTTGTCCCTGTTCCACTGTCAGGTGGTCAAGGGTAAATATTTATGGCAAGTCATGTATCAACTGCAGAAGCCCCCAAAACGAAACGGTTGACATAGATAAAGTAGCGTTTAGGGTAAGGGATAAGGGTGACGGTTTTGTTGTTTACAGGGTAATTTGCTCTGATGTGGCTAATGGGGCGTGACGAGTTTTGGGGGGTGATTATTATGACGTTAGCAGATGTCTGAAAAGTTTGACAGATTCCTGCGGCGACCATGCCAGAAAGTCCAAATCGTCGCATGAGGTTGAGGGTATGAGGTGGGGGACTAGAGAGAGAGAGAGAGAGAGGGATAGAGAGAGAGAGAGAGAGAGAGAGAGAGAGAGGGGGATAGAGGGAGGCAAGAAAACGACTGACATTGATTGGTTGCTTTTGGAATAGGTACAAAGTCGCCATAAAAATTTAGACAAACAAGTGTTATTCTTTTTTTTTATGCACACTATCTACATAACCTTGAACGTATATCTTATAATTTTCTTTTTCTATGTGCCATGTCAGTTCAGGACGTTGGTGGTGATAGCTCTCCACAATTTCCTGTCATTTGTAGCTCTTAATAAATGTTGTCTTTTTGTTACCTCTCCTAAACCTTGTTCGACCATGCATTTACCCAAGCTCGCTAGGTAGATTTTGAGCTATTTTCCTCTGTCACTCTTGCCTTTATTGTGTCATGTAAGTGTCAAATTTTCTATTATGTGCTATAGAATTTCAACTGTCTTTTCCTGGTGTTAAGTATAAGCGTCTCTTTTTGTTTCCATTTTCTCTAAACCTTCGTCATGTTCAATCATAAATATTTTCAGCATCCTTGTGTAGAACCACATTTCTGTTGCTTCAAGTCTTTTCTTTATCTGTGAGGAGATGGTCCAGCATCCACTGCTATATGTAAGGATTGATATGACATAATAGTTCAGTTTTTTTCCTTTGTTTCTAACGAACTTTTTTCTTTTTCTTAATACTTTGCTTAGCTTTGAGAAGGCATATTTCGCTGTCCTAATGCGCTTTTGGATTTCAGTGTGGCATTTTCCGTTCTCCGTTAAAACTCTTCCCAGAGATTTAAATTGTTGTATTTATTTGGTTTTGGTATCTTCAAATCATTTGCATGCTGGCTTGTTCCTTTTGCTAACAACCATGCATTCTCCTTCTACAGATGAAAGAAAGACTTAAAGCGACCGGCAGAGATATGTTTTCACCAACGAATGTTGAGAAAACAATAGACAGTTTATGCGAGAAACGAGGAAATTTTAATATCGAAAAGTAGCTGGAAAGAAGGTCCTGTCGAATTTGAAGATTGAAAAGAAGCAAATGCTTCTTTGGCTTAAATCCTTGGCTTCCCGGTCGTATCAGGTTTAAACAACGGCTGCCGAAGTTAAGCACCATCAAGCCTGGTCAGTACTTAGATGACTTATCGTTTGGGAAAATTAGGTGCTTAAAGTGTGGATATGCGGGTGGTGGAATGGATAACGGCTTGCGATGGGAGATTGGAGAACCGAATTCGAATTCCATTCGGGTTTGTTGCATACACTTACCCATAGGCATTCATGAATCGAAAAGAGAAACGATCGTCTAAGCGTGTCGTATCCTATCCGACCATAACAACATGCTCTGAACCAGTGCGATGTTGTAATGACCCCCACCTGAAACTGGGGAAGGCCTACGTCCAACATTAAGGGCCGCCACAAGCTGAGAAGAAAAGATTTATTTAATCCAAAATAGCTTAAAAGCATGCCTATTTTGATGTATGGAGGTCATTAATTTCCGTACAAGCAATTACTTTTATTTTAGAGGTGACTTTGGCTGGATTTCTCAATTAATTTCGGTTATTTCCAAATCTATTTCCAAGTTATAAAAATTGTTATCGTATAAAAAAATTCGTCACAAAAATCACGCAAAAAAATCGCCGAAAACAATCGCAGTTATGAAAACTTGGGAATTCAAAATTTCAGGATTGTGGGTCTGCATCCGACCCGGAATGATTTTAATTTGCTCACGGAGTCGGCGTGATTTCAAAATGGGCTACGGCATCTAGAAGTAAAGTTGAAAAAGTCTGACACACTGACACATTTATTTATATTGAAGAAGATGAGATATTTAAAAGTTAGAGAGTTGTGCCCCTTTAATTGAAAAAGTATGACACACACGGACATTTTCGCATTTATTATATAGCTAATATTTCCTTTTATTATCGGTAAATAGTCTAATCTCTTTGGCAAATTGTTGATCCCTCAGATGTATATTTTTTTCAGGTTTCGATGCAACGAAACATTTCATATCAGTTTTAACCTCTTCACGATTATTATACTGTTTTCCCTCTAAAAATGTAGCAAACATCTGAAAAGGTGATAGATGGAGCAAGGCCAGGAGAAATAAAGACGAAGAGACAAAACTTACCTATTTAATGTCATAATCTTTTCCTAATCGAATCGAGCGTATGTTGTTTTGTATTATCGTTTAAAAACAATACGCTTTCTTGAGTAACCAATAATGAATCCTTTTTTTTCTGTAAACATTGTTGCAATGCTTCCATTTAATAAAAATACTTCTCCACATTAACAGTTTTGCTTTGATTTGGCAATTCACTCTTCATATCTTACTAAATACTGGGTATAACTTCTCTCGTGTGTAGAATTGTTTTTTGGGGATAGCTGGAAAAAATAAGGTTCTTTTAGCCCACCCTGCTATACTCTCTATATTTACAAGAGCTAAATCAAACCAAAACTGAAATATTGCTGCCATATCTAGATTGGAATTTCCGAGCCCTAACTTGCCTTTCTTGATAGAGTCCAAAAGCGTGTCCTCGGCATTAAGGATAAGGAATTATCTCCCACCCTACAACCCATTTCCACCTAAGCATCTCTCTACTCTATCACTATTTCCATAGCAAATGTTCAGTCGAGCTACATTCCTTAGTTCCAACAGTTCGGATCTTTACAGCTAAGCCTCTCACTACTAAATCACTATTTCCATATCTATTATTCAGGCAAGCTACATTCTGTAGTACCGTGAGTTCAGACCTTTACAGGTAAGCATCTTGCTACACTATCGCTATTTCATATAGCAAATGTTCAGACGAAATACATTCCTTAGATCCACCAGTTTTGATCTTTGCATCTTAGACTCACTATGTACACGAGGGCGAATCATCCTCATTCCCTTCGTATTCCATTAGTAAGAAGGAAATTTCGCTCATATAGCTTCTTCCCTAGAATTGCTGCTTTGTGGAACAAATTCACAATAAGAAGTTTTCCCAATGACTACACTCTTAACCTATTCAATTGTAGGAGTAATCCGTATCTCTCTTATATAATCTCATAAACTGCACTTCTTACTTTCGCTTCTTACGCTCATGCATCACCATTCAGTAATCCTCTACCTTGAGTGGCCCTTGGGCCTTGTTTCGAGTGAACATAATTGTAAAATAAATATGGATGCAGAATATAATGTCAAAAAGAATAAATTGTAAAAATTACTTATAAATAAAGAAAAAAAATTGGCATAAAAATAATTTACCAAACAACTTGAGTATAATACTGATGCTTGCATTACTTACATTATTTGGACTGTTATCCTCATCTTCATTGCCATATTTAAAACGTTTCGGCGTTATACACGCCGACCTTCTTCGGGTGATTGGAATTTCGAACCTAACCTTTTATTTCGTCGACCGAGGCAGATTGTTCTAGTTCCACGTGTCATGCCTCTTCCGGATGTCTCAGTTATTTCCCTTTAACTCAACTCTCAAAGTTTTTGGTTCACCACGGCTGTTATCCTCATCTTCATTATCATATTCACAACGTTTCGGCCGTTGTACGCTTCGGCTTTCTTCAGGTGATTGGAATTTCGAACTGTAAGAGTTCTTGGATAACAAAGGAAAATATTTATCGCAGATTACTTCCACCACGAAGAGAACAAATCACTGTAAGTTCAGACTCAAATATCAGGGTCAGAAAGAAATGTCGAAATCTCGATTTGCGGGTACTATGTCACAAATCGCAATGCACGTAACCAGCCAGAAAAATTACTCACTCACTCACGAAAGCGGTAGCCAAATACACGAATTTTGTCTTTTCCCCGATTCGAGAACACCAACTACTTTTATCGCTCGAGCATTTTTTTCATTCGTCGACAACTGAGAGAGGACGCACAATATTAGCATATCAAAATACTTTTATGGTGACTTCTGCGACTGACTTGTCTCTAATTTAAATATTCCGTCTTCAGCATATCATGCAGAATACGTATTATATACAAAAATTATATATACATTATATACAAAAATTATATATCTATTATATACAAAAATTATATATCTATTATATACAAAAATTATATATCTATTATATATCAATATATTTAATGTAACCGCCTCTTCTACTCCAACACCTTCTTCTCACGCACTTCCCGAGAGTGGAACTCCCTTCTTTCTACTTGCTTTCCTGATAGCTATAATCTTCAAGCTAGGAACAGACTAACATTGACCCTGAAACTTGGCAACCGTTGCTGCAAATCGGTCACCCTGGCTTAGGACAATCCGAAGGAGGACCGAGACTTTCGAGTCCAACAGTCAACATCAAGAGGATCTGCGACGTTCTGTCAGGAGGACCCGAATCACTTATCCGCGTCCACCATCCACATTACTCTGTGACTCTTGAGGTTGAGCCTTCTCAGCTTTCTCAGCCATCTCCGCCACCGCCACCAGGATGGGGGTACAGGGAATAGGGAAAAGGGATGACGATCTCGATGATCGGATGCGAGTAGGTGCTGACTCATCTAGGAACAGAGGACGGAAAATGCGACACCAAAATCTGAACTTTTATGTAATATCGGTCCTCTAATATGGCGGTGAATCCTCACATATAAAGAACAGGCTTTAGGCAACAGAAATTTAGTTCTACAGAAGGATACTGAGAATAACATAGACTGAACATATGTGCAACGATTAAGTTTTAGAGAAAATGGAAACAAAAAGGACACTTATAGTTAACATCAGAAAGAGACAGTTGAAATTTCTTGGGCACATAATGAGGAAAGAGGGCTTGGAGATTTTGATACTCATTAGACATGAGACAAGAAAAAAGAGCGAATAACCTACTTAATGAGTTTGTGTAAATGGATGGCACAACAGGCATTAGGAAAGATAGCAAAAAGACTAAACTTACCAAGAGCTACAAAGGACAGGAAGATGTGGAGAGCCATTTGATCAGTGTACATAACTAGAGACAAATAATGACATTATTTTCTACCATTATTTAACCAAGCAGAATTTCTCAAACCGAGCCTACGGTCGGATGTCAATCCATTTTCTTTCTCGCAGCTGTTGGAATACACTTTATTTATTTTTTAAAATCGAGTTCACCCCAAGCAAGGCAGTAAAGCCACTAAGACATAAGGGATTACTAGGTGTGGAAGAATTAGAAACAGAAATATTACTAAGGAGCGAGAACAAAATGAGTAGTCAAGAAGACAGCAGATAGCGATTGACTTTGCATTTAAATTTTTGAAGATTAAAGTTGGCTGGAAAGCATAGAGCCGGAAGGGAGTTCCACAAGCGAGAAATGCGAGAAAAGAAACTGTTAGCTTAGAACTTCCGGTTACATTTAGTCAGCTCAGTTGATGGGATCTAGTACTGCGTTTAAATTTAAAAAGTCTCGGTACCATAGCGAAGAGTTCATCCAAAGAATTACCGTGAAAGTATTTATAGAAAAGGCGCCGGGAGACAACCTTACGGCGGTGGGTAAGTGATAGATATATAGGATAGATTCTGGAGAGAAAAATTGTCTTGCACGATACAGTGAATCATACTGAAGACATTTGGTTTCTTACCTCCATTCAAAAGGTTTACTCATTTTTCTTTCTGTGTTCAACCAGTTCCCATGAACATAACTATAATTCGCACACACATAAATACTTTAAAGTTCCAGAGACGGATATGCAATGTGATTGGTCCTGATCTGGCATCTCGTCTACACTCACTTTCTTACAGATGTGCTGAGGCTTCTCTCTGTCTTTTCTACAAATATTTTCATGGGAACTGCTCTGACGAGCTACTTTCACTGGTACCCCAATTGCATTAATTTAAGCGTGCTACTAGGTTGGCATCTCGGTCCCATCCTTTCATAGTCGAAATAGTTAAATGTAACCGCTTCTTCTACTTCAACAACTTCTGTCGCACTTCGCGACAGTGGAACTCCCTTCTTTCCTGATAGCTATAATCTTCAAATATTCAAATGTAATGTCAATCGACATTTTCAGGTGCCCTGATCCTGATCCCCGCCCTTCTCTTTATCCTTTCCTCAAACACCCCTCTTTACTCTTACTTTCACTCTCTATAACCCCTTGCATGCTAGTGACACTCTCGCCTTGCTTAGGGTGAAATGCTTAAAGAAAACAAAAGTAGTATCGATATTTTTATTATATAGCAGAATATTCCACTTCTGATGTGACATCTACACATATTTTTCGATCATGGTCAAGTAGTATTATTTTCATTTTTTAAAAATTTCTTTTACTATTGTTGTCATACTCATCTGTCGAGAATCGATTAACAGATAACCGCAATCTTTAACCTTCGTGCCCGCAAAATAAAACGTGTCAAGAGGACGGTTTTCCATTTGACACCGCTATTATGTTAACTACCTTCACTCCCTCGGTAATGTTTATTGTTTTAAAAAGCGATGATTGGAATAAAACGCAAACATATGCAAAATAATTTATACATTTTCTTTATTATTTGAGAATAAAAATATTAAACACTGTTTATTTATTAGCTTGTTTATTTACAAGAATAATTTTATATTTAGAACATTCTAAAAATCTGAACCCTAAAAATAAGAATCAACTAATACAATGTAATATTTATCATTTATTAATTTATAAATAAATAACTTATTTATTCATAAAGTTATAAAAATGTCTGTGACAAAGAAAATTTAAATATATTTATTCAAATTTTCCTTGATATTTTTATAAAATTATGAATAAAATTGAATTGCTTTCATAGTTATTTATAAAATGGTAAATAATAAATATTGCATTTTAGGTGTTTTGCCTATTTTGATAATTTTATAATATTTTTATAAAGATTTCTTTTACAATGTATTTCTTTATAAAATGGTAAATAAAACTGTAAAAAAGGTAAATAATAAATATTGCATGTTGGTTCATATATTTTTATAATCATGTATGTAAAAAGTGTTGAGGGAGTCAAAAGTGTATACAGTAATAGTGGTGTCAAGGGAATAACCATCTTTTTGTAACACTATTTTTGCGGATACAAAGTTTAAACATTGCCTCCCCTACTTACTTTTACCCTCTATGAGTCAATTTCATACATTTGCTTATAAAAGAATAAAATTTTGGCCATGTTTAACATTTGAGCCTGCAAAAAAATGGTGTGTGAAAAAGGTTATTTCCTTGACACCAATTTTACTGTATACACTTTTGACTCCTTCAGCAATGTTTACTGTTTTAAAAAGTGATGATTAGAATTTTAATAAAACCCAAACATATAAAAGTAGATTAATACATTTTCATTATTCTTGAGAATTGACAACAAGGATGTTAAACATTATTTATTTATTAGATTGCTTTTTTGCAAGAATAATTATATGTCAGGAAAATCATATGTTTATTCAAATTTTCTTGTTCTATATTTCATTAATATTGTTATAAAATTATGAATAAAAAACTTGTTTTCATAGTTATTTATGAAATGGCAAATAATAAATATTGCATTGTAGATGGTTTATATATTTTGATAATTTTTAAAAAATTTCCGAATAAAAAGATTTCTTTTATTTCTTTATACAATATAAAATAATAAATCTTTTTAAAAGGTAAATAATGAATATCGTATTGTATTTGGTTCACATATTTTTATAATCTTGTAAATAAACATGTTGAAGGTAGTGCAAAAATAATAGCGGTGTCAAGGAAAAAAAAACGTTCTTTTGACACATCGATTTTTTGCGTGTACAAAGGTTAAAGATTTCACAAATGTCAATTTTACTTTTGTTCAACAATAGGGGACCAAAAATCATTTTTAAGCAGCAAGTAAAATGTGATGAGAGTAAAATATATTTGCTGATCAATCAAAATACTCCAATACAAAAGCCTTTATATAAGCGCCCAGAAATAGGTGTCCCTCAACAATACTGCCATTTATCTTCCAACAAGTTTTGATTGGCCCCTCAGGAAAAACGAGACAATTTAAAAGATGATTTATTCTCATATCTACACGAACATGACAGGACGGCACGCTGAGAATTTATTTTCGCTTACAATAAACATTGAAATTCAACACAAAAGTTCGACATTATTAAACAAAGTAAGCTGACGGAAAATGCGACATTGAAATCAGAAGATGCATTAGGATAGCCAAAGATGCCTTTCAAAAGCTAAGCAGGGTATTAACAGACAGAAAAACTTCGTTAGAAACAAAGAAAAGATTACTGAATGGTTATGTGATATATATCCTATATAGCAGTAAATGTTGGACAATCTCCTCAAAGATGAGGATGAGACTTGAAGCAACAGAAACGTGCTTCTACAGAAGCATGCTGATGATACCATGGACCGAACATGTGAATAACGAAGATGTTTTAGAGAAAATGGAAACAAAAAGGAATCTTATACTTAACATTAGAAAGCGTCAGTTGAAAATTCTGGGGCACATAGCGAGGAAAGAAATTTTGGAAAATCTGATACTCACAGGACAGATTGAGGGCAAGTGGGATAAAAGAAAAGAGAACATAGCATAATTGATGAGCTTGAGTAAATAAATGGCCGAAAGGGGTTTGGGAGAAATAAGGCAAAAACAATACTTATTAAGGAAATTGTGGATAACCATGATCACCTCCGTCTTGAGGGGACACGGCACATAAAAAAGAAGCTCTGTAGAAACGACTATTTTCAATCATGTTTTTATGTAAATAGTACTTTCAGTATATTGGTGATCATTGCTCTCCACTACTTCCTGTCTTTTGTTGCTTTAAGTAACTTTTCACCTAATTCCTCTTTGATCCTGTTCTTCAATCAATTTACGGTCCTTCATTCAGCAGGTTTACTCGCTGTTCCTCGCTGCTTCTCTTGCCTTCAAAACTCCATGTATTTGTTAAGTTCTCTTGGTTCTTTTCTCTTATTTCGTAAAAATAGAAATCAATTCTGATAGTAATTTTTACTGTTCTATAATACAATTTCTTAACGATTGCTACATAATAACTTTTTTACAGTCCATTCAAAAGTTCAAAGCTCTTTCGTTTAATGTAGCCTCTCTATAACGTTGAGGAGAAAACAGAATCAGATAATGGAAGAGAAAAATCCGGAAAGCGTTCAGTGATCCTATAAATGTATGACAAAAACAAGTACATCCTTGTGTAAATTAATAGAAACAACTGCTTTAGTTTCCTTTCTTTCAATATATAGTCAGTTTCAGACCCGCTGGATTGACAAGGTGTGATCGATTTCTATTTTTTACACAGATTAGGTCATTTGCAGTGGTGTTCAGTAATATGAATCTATTTTTGGGGTGCATGATGATATTTGTCGAAAAATATTACATCATCCGTGATTGCCTCAGATTTTCATCACGCCCAGACACTATCGTCTCAACTGTCGATCAGTTGTCCGAGGCAATTGTCTGCGATGGAAGTTATTCCAAGGAAATGCACGAAAATTGTAATCCCGCAAAAAGACTATGGCAAGCCTTACCAGTGAGCAAATTAAAGTACTATTGACTGGCTCTGGAACTCTCCTGATTAAAATCCAATCGAGAATATGTGGTCAATCTGTAAGGAAAGACTTCGTGGAATGGACATATGAAATACTAACATATGTACTAGGTCATGTATAATTGGAAAAATACGAAAAAGTAAATAATAACGGAATTGTTTGTTTTGTTTCAATTAATTTGCACAAGGATGTAATTATTCACATTATTTATCGATCTGATCTTTTTTTGTTACCACCAAAAACAATTCTCCCATTCAGTCCTTCGCGCGAATTTCGAACTGAACCTATTATTTAACATTTAGCAGTCTGAATCATTTATTAAAGATTACGTTACCCTCTACTCTATCTGTGATCCCTTCAAAATATGGCCTTTTATATATTAATTCTATATATTTGAAATTGCAGTAGTTTGGTTTTCAATTTCAGTCAAGATTCTATTAGGTGTTGCCATAGAAGTATATGACTACACAACCAAGTAATTCAAATTCAACTTGCATTGGTAGGACTAACATTTTTCTTGTCGAAAATAGTCATCTACATAGTTCTAAAGGTTAATCTCCGGAGATAGATTGTTCTTGTCCGCGTCAAGGGATATCCGGTGTTTTTTTTTTAGTACTGTTCAGTTATTAGTCGTCCTCTTTCTTCAAAGCCCAAGTCTGTACTACCCGGTCCAGAGATTGAACTTTAACCTCTGGGTTGGGTTGAATATAACAGTGTTTTAAATTGAACATTTATGTGATTCTGTTGCTCGTTTTTAAATATATATTTTTAATCAGAGATTTTAAATTTGAATAAAAACATGGAAATAGAAAAGTTTAGACGTTGGGCCAATTGGAATTTATGTCATTTTCTAAGTTACTGTAGAATCAATCAAATGCTTGTGGCCATGCCGTGTTGACGTCAGTAAATATTTCAGAAATCCATTTACTTTAAAATTAAGAAAGCTGCGAAATACGTTTTTTTTTTTCAGTTTTATAGAATACAGTAGATTGGATATTTTTTTTTATTTCAACTCCAAACTGACATATTCTTGCGAAAAATCAATTTTCACCAAATATATTTTAAAATGATGAATAGTGCAAAGTATTATTTTTGGCAAAAGTCTAAGAGCATTGCAGATTAAGCCAAATTATTGCACGCATTTGGCGCTCAAATTGACAATTTTTTTTCTTTTTCGGAAAGTGATTGAGAAATAAAGATATAAGTGCACCTATTCCCCGCTTAATGACAGGGTTCCATTCCAACGATCTGATCACTAAACGAACTGGTCACTAAACGAGCTGGTCACTAAGTGAGACGTTTTTTTTTTGGTTTTCAGTTGACTATATGAAAATGAATTTATTGAAAAAAAGTTTGAACAAAGTAACTATAAAGAAAATGTTTTTTTTTTTTTTTTTGCTATCTTCTGCCAGCCGCAAAGATCGAGAAAGCATTACCTCGCACCATCGCCAATAAGGCACGCTGCAAGAGCCACTCCGTTTCGCGAGGCTAGTTCCTTAGTTCCGAAGGAACGCCATCGAACGAGGGTCAATAACCCCAGAAGTCTCCACTACCACAGGAGTAAAAAAAATCTATCAGCAAGAGAATATTTAATAATATAAGAATATTTAACTATATATATATATTTTTTTTTTTATCTCTGCGTCCCGGGCGACGGACCCTGGCTCAACCGCAGACCTGATCAAATTACCGGCCGAAAATGTATCCGCATAGGTTGCATCCCAAATCAACGACTTCCCCATTTTAAAGGGGAAAATGGTAATGCCATCCGGCCGCTTTCCATCACCACGGTCGAGGCCTACGGGTTTGGTTTGGGAAGGGAACCCAGCTGAATCCAGACCTCTTCTGATGCCGTTTATTGCTGTATGCCTTGGAAAGCGGCCGGCACTACGATGACAGGAGATAGGATGCAAACCGAACTCATCAATGGAAGCTCCACATCAGCATCTGTAACGAAGTTGTACTTGAATATTACTTTCATAATGTAATGCGCGTAACGTGTTCGCGTCAGTCAGCTTCAGATAGTTTTAATGTCACTTTTGAACTAATTATAAATGGCTATAAACCGCATTCATTTACTAAACAGCAAACGATATATATAAATTCGAAAATCAGCACTATATTCTGTTCATTACTACAGTTTGCATACAAATAAATTACAAATACATATTTAAAGTACAAGTAAATTCTGATTTATTTTTCACTTTATTAATTCAATTTATTTATTTTGATTTCCTTTGAAGAAAGAGAAATCACTCACGATAAAGATTTTCGTACAACGTCAAAGTAGTTGGATCTTTTTTTTTTATTTTATGAGATTTTATAGCTGGTCGTAAGTCCGGGAACCGTTAACAGATAAGTCGTTAACCGAGGAGTTGCTGTACTTTCAGAAGAACTTTAATATGTTATATCAGTGATAGTAAGGGAGAAATCTTTAAATCGGTAATCAAGTATACGAAAGTAGATCAGGAACTAGCAAGCTAACTAGTATATATTCAGGGACAATAAAAGAACAAAATTTGAAAACTACTAATTGTTCTCACTATCGTGAAAAAAAGTAAAACTTGAATTTATTCTTTCGTTAAAATGTGAAAAATCCAAATTTATTAGGTATTTCAATTTTTCAGTTTTTTCATGTTTTTTTGTCAACTATTTTTGCTAACTTTGAAAATTCATTCCAACTTATTTTTCTTATGAATTTGGATTAATATAATCCTTAATGAACATTAAAATTTATCAAGTGTCTTCTGTAGTATTTTCTTCAATGACTTCATATGAACACAATTTTTATAATAAATAAAACGGACTACATTCATTACCTTCTATCATAAATTACAGTCTTTTTCTTCGTGTCACGTGCCTTCAACCTACTAAATATATTGTACGCATATTAGATTTTTATACACCCTTCAGTATACGAAAGATTTTTTTATTTAATGTCCGTTGTTTCTTTTGTATTATAATAATTTCCAGAACCTTGTGGCTTTCTTTGCAGCAAGTACTTTTTAAAAAATCAATTTCATCTTATGCAAAGCGGTAAAACTACTAAGACACAAGGGGCGACTGAATGTAAAAGAATTAAAAACAGAAACATTATTAAGGAGTATGAACAAGAGAAGAATAATCAGGAATACAGTAGATAACAACTGACATTGTATTTCATTTTTGAAAATCAAAGTCAAAAAAAAAAAAAAGAAACGAAAGAGAAAAAAAGAAAGAAAGCAAGAGAAAAAAATCTTTCCGAGGATGCTAAGTGACGTAATCTAATGTCTAATACTTAAACATTTCTGTTAACCTGATGAATATTTATGAGCGTCTTTAAATTTAATAATTTTGAGTAACGGATAAATAGATACTTGTTGCAAAATAAAATCATTACATTTATGATAAAGTCCGTCAGATGATGAAACGCGTCGGCTAAGACTAAATATAGTTTTCCTCTTGACTTTTTTATTCATATGACTATAGACACGGGTTTGCTTCTGTTCTACCAATTCCGCTTTTGCTCCAATAGAAAAGATTCAAATACAGTCATCGCTACAATGTCACTGTTTATATATATATATATATATATATATATATATATATATATATATATATATATATATATATTATTTCAGTGCTTTAATAAAACCTACACGTGATATCATATGTAATATTTATTAAACAAAGACGTGAAAACACGTATAAATACATACTTGTACATTGATACCCCCTGAAGAGTGGACGGGGTAATTCCTGAAGGATCCTTCTATGAAATTGAAAAAAATGACAAACTTTTCACTAGTAATAATTATATATGTATCTATATATCTATTGACGTATCGTTTTTCATTAATAAATAGAGCACACTGATTGTCTAGCGTTTGTTTACATTCGTAAAAACAATACGCTAGAATTCGTTTTTATCACAGCCGGAGAGCCGATGGTTTAGGGGTAAAAACTCTGAATCATATTGAATCGGTCGGGTTTCGATTCTGGTTTGGAGCATTCGGTTGTCTTGTCCCCCTGATGGGCTGCGAAACAGGCCCATATGTGAATGACAAGGCGTATATATATATATATATATATATATATATATTCGTGAAATACATCTGATTCATGTTTTAGCACACATTAACAAATTTTAGCCGAGTTTTATTAGTTTTTTTTTCATCTCCCTGAAACAAAGATCATCTTCCAGAATGCACTTACCGCTATCGAACTAGATGAAAAAAATTTATGGGAGGATTTCAAAGTGAAAGTGCTTTCAGCAGCTCATGGCATTTTAGGAGTTCAGAAAAAGAAGTGCCAAGACTGGTTTGCTGAAAATTATGAAGAAATTGATGCACTTCTTGAAACAAAACGCAATCTTTTCCAGAAAACCTTGTCACCAAGTCTATCTAACCAAGCAAAAAATGTAAGCTACAAAAACATCCAAGGATTTCCAAAAAGTGGCACAAACACGTATGCGTGAAATCCAAAACCAGTGGTGGCTCAAGAAAGCAGAAGAGGCACAACTTGCAGCAAATAGTAAAATTGTTTTACCAAATAATCAAAGAGCTCTATGGTCTGCAGCAATCAACTTTTGCCCCTCTCAAATCAAAAGACGGTACCATATTGAGACAACGAGAGGATATCAAGAAACGATGGTGTGAACATTATAGCGAACTCCTTAATCGCCATCCAGTCGTTGATGAATCTGTACTAGATCTCATTAAGCAACACGAGCCAATTATGGCTCTTGATGAAGTACCTTCCAGAGGTGAGATAGAAGCTTCTGTGAGTCAAATGAAAAACAACAAAGCGCCAGAAATGGATGGTATAACAGTAGAGATTCTAAAGAATGGCGGTGAGAGAATGATCGATCTCCTGGAGCAAGTCATCCAAAATGCATGGGGAAGTGAAGTACCTCATGACTGGAGAGATGCAATACTTGTGTCTTTGTATAAGAAGGGTTCCAGGTCGGACTGCGGCAATTTTAGGGGTATATCTACTTCGCCATAGTCTTTCTCGTGGCCTTCTATGAAAACCCAAACGGTATTTACATCAGATATCGGACATCTGGCAGTGTATATAATGTCCGTAGACTGCTTTCTCAAACAAAAGTCTCTTCCGCATTGGTGAGGGAGCTGCTCTACGCGGATGACTGTGACATCGTTGCACATTCTGAAGATGAGCTGAAATGCTTTATGAACCATTTTGTATCTGCATGTAACTCATTCGGTTTAAGGATCAACCAAAAAAAGACAGTCGTCATATATGATCCAGCACCCTGATCACCCTATATGGAACCAACTATCATCGTTGAAGGAAATAAATTAGACGCAGTACATTCTTTTGTATATCTTGGCAGTACCCTCTCTGAAGGATGCAGCCTCAACAGAGAAATCTCTTTCCGCATTGAAAGGGCTTCTTGGTCTTTTTGAGCACTTAAAAAACGTGTGTGGTCCCAGCATGGTATCAAGTTACATACGAAAATCATTTTATACAAAGTATGTGTTTTGACGGCCCTCCTGTATGCAAGCGAAACATGGACACTTTATAAACATGAACTAAAACTTCTTGAGGGCTTCCATCAACGATGTCTGAGACAGATACTTCATATCACATGGCAGTCCCATGTCTCAGATACAGAAGTATTAGAGAAAGCAGGGCTACCAAGCATTCAGTCGATGGTAATGAAAAATTGTCTCCGATGGGTCGGTCACATTGCGCGTATGGATGACAGTCGTCTACCAAAACGGCTGTTCTATGGTGAAATGTGGGAAGGAAAGAGAAATGCATCAAAGGCGAAGAAGAGATTTAAGGACACAATAAAATCTTACCTGAAACAATCTGGACTATCGGTAGACCAATGGGAAAAATGGCTTTGGATAGAAGTAAGTGGCGGAAACTAATTGACGAAAGCATTGAGTCCTTTGAGAATAGCCGTCTGCAGTACAGTGCCTACAAACGTCTGATTCGTAAAGGCGAACAGGGTCCAGCACCGGGTCCACAAACTCACCACGTTAATTGTGACATATGCGGAAAATTGTGCCTATCTTGTGCCGGCATCAAAATCCATTTGCATAAATGTGCAAAATCTAGTGTGCACTCGAATAATGTCACTGTAAACAAAACTGATCGGGTATGCCAATTCTGTGGCAAAATTTGTCGCAGTTTGGCTAGCCTGAAGAGTCACCTGCGAATACATAGAATTTGAGGGGAGTGGGAGGTGGGTGAGGACATGAAATAAAGGAGGTGGTCACGCTCGAAACCGAGAGGACAACCACGATATATATATATATATATATATATATATATATATATATATATATATATATATATATATATATATATGCCGAGTTTTATTAGGGTTTCGGGTATTTCAACATCATAACCCCTCTCCACGATGACGCAGTCGATACAGATTGAGTATCGACTTGGGTGTCATCCGTCAGATACAACTTATCTCATTTTTAATCACACACTGCGACTCCTCTTCGTAATTTATAGTCCAATCACGGATAACTTTCTGTTCGCCAGCAATCTACGCTCTTGTAAATTAAATAGTTAAAACAAGAAAAATTAAGTAAACAAAGAAACAAATTGAAAATAAACATTTCAATGGTCTATACATATACAAAAATGAGAATTTATAAAATATATTTTTACAATATATGTATATATATATATATATATATTTATATTTTAATATATATATATATATATATATATATATATATATATATATATATATATATATATTTATGATTACAGTGCCGTTTTATTAATTGTACATTGTTGAATTAGTTTAGTTGTTAAGTCGTAAACTGACGTTGGCTTTAACCCTGCGTTCCGGAACAATTTTGACCCTAACCCTGCCTGAGTTTCTGAGTCAAAATTCGCAAATAATTGGTATCTAATGTTTCACGGTAGGTATGAAAATATTTAAGTTTACGCACTGTTCAACCGGTAGCTGGGCATTAAGTCATTTTTCTCTACCCCCGGTAAAGCGTTGGTCAGATCTCAAAGGGTAATATAGCTTTTTAACCCAGCAAGGTATTTGCGCAGCTTGAAGCATATGTGACATGGAAAGGAGATCACCTTCACAGGATTTATTGGATCAAATTAGTTAACATGTTTCATTTAATGTGACGGACAAGGAAAATCTGATAAGTTGTTATTAAGTTTTTCTAATTTTCTTACAGTTTTCGTATAGATAGGTCAAAGGGAGTGCAGAAACTGTCTGTAATGGTTATTGTGAAAAGCACTTTCGGTCAATTCATTAGCCATTTTCAAGAGGTTTGTTGTTAATTGTTTTAATGTTTGTTTTCTAAGGTGTATTGCCAAGACTCAGTAGTAGTTGTAGTAATAATCTTAGGTTGGGCAAAAGTTTTTGGTTTGGTTTGTTTTGTCTTACGGCATATCAACCTCAATGGTTTATTTCATGCCGACAAGATTTTTATCGCTGGTAATAATTTCTATCTATCTATCTATCTATCTATCTATCTATCTATCTATCTATCTATCTCAGCATATATTGGTTTGTTTTACGGCATATCAACCTCAATATGTTATTTAATGCCGACAAAAGTTTCATTGTTGGTAATATTTTTTTCCAGAAATCAATTTCTGGTAACATTTTTTCTTCAAAAAATCTATTTCTGATTAAATTTTTCTTTCGCTGGTAATATTTTTTTCAAAAAAGTTATAGCTGGTAATATTTGTTTTTTACAAAAATTATTGCTGGTAATAAGTTTTTACAAAGTATTTCTGGTATCAAAACCTATTTTTACTCTTTAATAGTGTTTTGATCCCAGTTTGGGGGTTAACTAATTGCCCATAGTTGGGACCCTAACAGGTGCGACCACACCGGGTCAGTGTGGAGCTGGGAACACCAGCAATTAAGAGGTGGTTCCACGCTCCTCAAAACCAGATCAGAGGCCTTGCTTTTGGACGTAGTTTATCGTCTTACCCAGGACGTAGGTTGGGCAAGAGGATGCGGTCATAACTTTATAATGATTTGTCTTAGAAAACTCCCAACACATTATCGCTATTGTTAAATAAAGTGAAGATGATGCTTTTCTGAAATTGTTTTATATAAAGAGCTTCTATAAAATTTTAAATTTAAATTTATAATCATTACTTGATCGTTGATGTGAATTTCATGCAAGAAGAAGTTTACATGATTTCGAAAATATCGGTATATATATTTTTAAAAATCCTAAAAAATAGTCAAGTGTCTTTGGGGAACGAATCTAACACCTCCAAATCGAAATTACTGTCTTTTAGTCATCTTACAGAACAATTTTTACCTTCTATCAATATGTTTGAGGCTAGCCTCCAGGCAGTGGCGTAGCTAGAGTAAACGTCAACCGGGGCGGTCCGCTCAAATGTCACCCCAATGACCCCGATTCACCCTATGCTGAATGGTTAGCTGTAGCTAAATTTTCATACATGCTCTACCTCTACTTTACTCTACTGACCGGTACGTTACTGTTTACATGTATGATCCAAGACAAAATCCAATACCACAAAATAATCAGTTCAAATCAAAAGATTTTTAAAATGCAACTGTTCACTTTCAGAATAACTAAATACAAAACACGGCAATACACAAAAGAATGACATTCGATACTATGGTCTTAGAATGAATGTTTTTTTGTTTTCATTGTGGCAAACTGGTCAATGACATCGTCAAAATCTGTTTATCATGTAAGCTCGTTTTCAATGGACAGCACAGCCAGATCCGACAGTCTCGACTGGCTCATGGTTGACGTAATTTTCTGTTGCTAATTTTCCGGTGTCCAATTTTCCGTTGCATCATTTTCTGGGTACCATTTAATTATCAATGATGTTTGAAATTATTTTTCTTGACAAAAATGTTCTATTTAATTTTTAAGTATTTTTTGGAACATTGTAACTGCATTCTTTTAAGGGTTACCTAGAGAATTTATGCAAAGTTTATTTTTTTGTTTTTATACAAGTAAAATAAATTTACATCGTATTTTGATGTTATTATGATTTTAGTTTTAGTGATAATTTAAAAACAATAAATATTTATCATTAGTACCAATAATGGAAAATTAAGTTAAAAATTTAAAAGAATCGTTTTTGGAATCGGAAAATAGCCACAAATTTTTCCGATTTCGATACCGTTTCCGATACCTCAAAAAGTTCCGATTTTTCCGATTCTCGATTCCGATTCCGATTAATCGTCCCAACACTAGTAGATATATTCAAAAGTATATCGCTCATTCAATGGAAAATTGTATCTCACCGAATTGATACACAGGCAAGACTGAAATTGTTGCACTTTTGGCTTCGTATTTCGCTTTGTTGTTATTAATGATGCAGAGTTTAAACACCATGTCATCCGATAAAATGTTACAACAATGTCTCTTGTTAGTAACCAAGATTGTAGCAATTGAAACACAGGAAAGCTGAAAACATTGCTATTTTTCCTACTCACAAATTTTCCGACAATTTATTAGAAAATTTCTGACGCGGGGACAAAACTGGGGGGGTCATAAATTATTTCTAGGGGGGTCATAAATTATTTCTGGGGGGTCATATGTCCACCTGCGAAACCCTGTGTCTCCACCACTGATTTCAGACTATTTTTGGCACCTTAGCCTGGTTGAAAAATTTTGTTGGGGGTGACATTGTGTCACCCCTCCTGTGCTGGCACCCGGGGCGTTCCGCCCCCTCGCCCCCCTAGGTAGGCCACTGCCTTCAGGAGAACAACTCACTACGCTTTTTTGGTTTCACGTTTTTCACTGAGATGAGCTGGAATGATGATATTGAATAAATTTCTAGGTCTGCTGCTAGGGATGTTGGTTAATTCTTCAGAATCCATCCACCACCCCTTCGTGAATTGAATATTGCTGCCACATCTGGTCTAGTTCCTCTGCTATATCTGCTGAGATTCTGTAATGTTGTTGGCCGTAACCTGGCATCTTGACTTCAGTCGCTTTTCTACCGCAGTGACGTGTCTTCCGTGCGTCTTTTCTATAAATATTTTCACGGCAATCGTTCTAATGATCTTTCCTCCTTGGTACCTCGATCGCATGAATTTAAGCGTAGTACTAGTTTGGCAAATAAGTCTCATCATTTTACTGGTGAAATAGCTAGATACAACCATAAGTTCTATTCTATTCTCGTCGGTAGAAATGTCTTCTGGTTTGTTGATTACCTATCACCTACAATATTCAAAAATTTAATTGTAACATCTATTGTCATCGTCTGTCTTCCTAAATCCTATTCTTTTATTGACCTTTCCCCTCACTAACGTTTTTACATGTTCTTTCACTCCCCTTGCGTCCTAGTGACATTATCGTTTTGTTTGGGTTAAAATGATTAAAAAAACAAAAATAAAATAAAACATTATTTTTTACTCTCTCATGACTATGTAAGTAGCAGTGTGTCAGAAAATGATTTTTGTGACAATGTTTTTGAGTTGAATTAATCAGCTCCCAATTCAATCAACCGATCTATTAAGTATTGAAGTCTCACTCTCTCTTACTGTTTATCTTGCAGTCTGCCTGGGGACAGATTTGGGAATGTCGATCTCCGGAGATGCGGCCACTCGATACGCTCGCTACAAGAATCGTTACTCAAACTGCACATATGTGGACGGCAACCTGGAATTGAAGTACCTCGACCAGGATCGAGACTACGACCTCAACTTTCTCAAAGACATCCGAATTGTGACCGGATACGTTCTTCTCATCGGTATCTATGCACGTTACGTGCCGCTTCACAGTCTTCAAATCATTCGCGGTTACAACAGATTCGAATGGACAGACGGTGCCTTCTGCAGTCTGTGTGTCATTATGAACCACAAAGCTAACGATTCTGAAATTGGTCTTCGTGAATTGCAGTTGCCAGCACTAACAGGTAAATAAAATCATATATATATATATATATATATATATATATATATATATATATATATATATATATATATATATATATATATATGTGTGTGTGTGTGTGTGTGTATAATGCCTGATATTCTTTTTCTCTGTACTGCGTCCCTTCAAGACATGGACGATCATATTTTTACTATAATAGATTACAGTAAAACATTTTACATCGCTACACAAAAGCTTTCATGTTTCAGAACTACAATAGTTCTTCCTCAGACGATGGTAGATAACTTGTGATAAAAATTAACTATTAGGGAAATTTGAAAACAAGTTGTTACCTCTTTTTGGAAGTTAAAAGAGGCATAAGGTCAGAATTAAAAATATACTTGTGGATATATCTAGCCTAGCCAATTAAATGTCAGATCTAAGCTAAAATAGAAAGATAAGGTCAGAGGGTAATGGTGGGTGGGTTATTTGTTCATGTCAAGATAAACTGACGTTTAGATATAGCAGCGACAAAAGTATCCAGGATGTAGCCAAGTATAAAGTTCAGATTTGTTGAAGTAGACAAAGTTTTCAGAAGCAAATTTAAAGAAAAACATTTTTTTTAAATTTTATATACTCAGGAAACTTATTAAAGTAGCCAATAGGTAAAGTTAAAAATATGAAACATTTGTATACGATGCTAATTATACTAAATAGACGGTAGAACATGACAGTATTAAAGTTGAGTAAATCAAATAAATATTTGGGTGGACCATTATATACTAATAAAAAAATGGCTATGTAATTGTAATACATAATTATTTATGAAAGATTCTTTTAATTATATTTTAAAGTAAAAGGTAGACAATGCCGGCATAACATCGTTAATTCATTTCATTTGTTTAACAGGGCTTTATTGCTAGGAACTTTATAATATGCAATTTTTCTTGTAAACACACACACACACACACACACACACACACACACACACACACACACACACACACACACACACACACACATATATACATACATACATATATATATATTGCGTCAAGCGTTTTTTAGTGGATAGTTCTGTTTGAGATAAATACCAGTTTTTATTTTAAACACATTGTATTACGTCTACCGGCCTGCGCACACGAGAAATCTCAATAAAGATAATGTGCTCTACGCCGGGGTTCGAACTTGTGCCCCTCTTTGTAGGGAAAAACCACTGTTTAGGCCGCTCGGCATGCATTTGATTGCACATTTTCTTTATGAATTATTTTCAAGTGTGCAGGCCGATAAAATAATGCATACTGTGATTAAAAACTATGCGTCTATTTCAAATACGGGTATCAGTTAAATATAACGTTTGAAGTAAGAAAAATGTCTGAATAAAAATGTCTAAATGTTGTACTTGGCAACTAACAATCGGCCTGAGCGGAATACCGTCTTTGTGAATCTTAGGGAGACCGTATATGTGAGGTAGCTTGGTGTAACGCTGCTACAACTGCCTATACCTCTTAGGTGCGAAGTGATCCTTGTTCTTGATTAATATCTCTGACAGTTTGCATTCCGTTTTTATTGTAGGATTGTATTATTGTAGGATCCTTTTTTACTTTGCTGTTGCTACTATTTCTAATGAGGTCTTCCAGCTTTTCTGTATAATCTGATTTGTTCATCACTACTGTTGCAAAGCGATAATATCAACGAAAATTGCAATATGAGCTCTGTTAAAAAACATGGAATGACAACAGCAAAAATTGCAATATGAGTACTGGTAAAAAATGTTTGCTGAAGACATTAGATTTATAATACCCAGAAATTCACACGCAGATGTCCTCAAGGACGCATGACACAGTGGATAAAGGCGTTAGTTAGATCCAGTGACAGGACCCAAAGAGTTTGAGTTCAATACCTGGTTAAGAGGGCAATTGATAGGAGATAACTGATAAATGACATGCACTTGGAACTAGAACAGTCTAACCAGTTCAGTCCAACATTCCTATCACGCATTCCAACGGCCGTTGATAAATATGGCAATAAAGTTGAAGACAGTAATTCGAATAATGTAAATAGTGATCTATTTTCGGATACAGAACACTTAATTAACAATTCTTGCATATACAGTCAAGGACGAATTTATTCGTACATCTATTACTTTTGAATATTTTTATAAATTTCTTAGAATCAATTTGTTGCATTTAACCTATTGTTCTGAAAATTGAGTTTTATATTGCTTTTTTTTGTTCTTATTAACCTATAAAAAACTGGCATCATACGGGCATTAGATTCTGAGAAATGGATAAAAATATTCAAAATTGATAGATGTACGAATAATTTCGTCGTTGACTATATATATATATATATATATATATATATATATATATATATATATATATATATATATATATACAGGAGTACCAAAATACTTTAATGTCGGGTTCCTTATACCAAAACAAGGTCAAAAGTCCATATAAACATATGTCCGCAAATCCTTTTGTTTTTGAGTGATTAAGTTTACGGTAGACGCTGTCTAATGTAAAATCCAAGATACAATCCAAAAAAATACCTTTACAAAATTTGGGAGCGGGTTCCCGACACGAAAACAAGATAAAATACGGTATTATGAGATGCACGACATGCTAGGACCACTTGAGGAAGTGCTCATACCTGGATCGTCTCCGACAGTCTGTAGAATGTATTCGTGGTCAGGCGTACGAGCGGATCTCGGTCCTCCTCGATCCATAATTTGTGCTGCAACGGATCCTATCTCATCAAAGCGACGATAAACAGCAGCAAATATTGGATGACTCGGCTTCCTTCAGATTGGAGACGCCATCTGATATAGCCATGCAGCCAATCAATAATCTAGCCAAAATGTGGGATATTTAATAATAAAAGTGATGCAAAGAAAAAGAATCTATATGACATCGGCTAGAGTAATATATCCAAAACACAAACAAATCATTTTTCAATTTAAAATTCCCAGCGTCTCTCGTTTGTGCGCATGTGTAGTGGCATCAACTTAAACATAAACTTAGTCCCATGAAACCCCAGAGGACTAAACGCTTCACACGAAAACATTTTTCACTTTATCTGTACATCTTTCCCCCTTAAATTGTTCTTGATATATAACAAATTATATATTATTTCGTAAAACTTGATATTTTCCCTTCACGTTATTTCTGTGTATAAATAACTTTATAAAGTCTTTCAAGGAACAAAAGGCATTGATAAAGAAAAGATTTCCTTTTGTCTTTTCTTTTATGTATATTGTGATTACAGATATATTTTATTTATATCTGAATTTTTAAACACACACACACACACACACACACACACACACACACACACACACACACACACACAGAGGGTTCGATGGATAAATTGTTGCCATTTTATATTTTTAATTTTGCGCATGCGCGTTGTTTGTTTTGGTTTTGTCAACAGCACATTATATTAGGGTCAGTTGGGCAGCGTCCGTGAGCAAAAGTTCGCCATGACGAAATTCAATCTGCCAGAAATTTGGAAACAGCATACTGTACTTCTTGGTATTCGTGCTGGAAGCTCCAGTATGAACATTTCAGAGTGTTTTGGTGTCAATCTGAGGACAGTGCAGAGGATTCAGAAAGAGTTGGATGAGTATAATGGTTATTACAAATGTGTTTGGAGTGATCACTAATGATTGCGACGTTATGCCTCCATTCATCTTCCCACAGGGCCTCAGACTCAACACGCAGGCCTACATCAGGTGTCTTCAGGAGGTTTTGCTGCCCTGGACCAAATGGGTGGGTCTAGAAAACATCTGACAACAGGGCTATGCACCATGACTCGCAAGCAGAAGAACATAGTCATGACTGTCAGACAATTTCTGCGGCCACATCACCCCTTACATCTCGCCGTCTAACTCCCCAGACTGCAACAACCTTGATTATTATGTGTGAGGCGCAGTTGAACGAGAGACCAACAAAACTCCTTGTAGCACTAAAGATAAACTTAGAGCAAGGATTATGATAGCATTCACCAATTCAAACAAGAAGACCCTCTAGAAGAATTGCAGGAGATCCCGAAGTCGTCTGGAGATCGTGGTTGATGACAGTGGCGGGCTTATAAACAATGCAATATTCGGCTTCAGACACACAGAATAAGTTTTCAAGGTATAATCTTTTTCAAGGAAAAAAGAAGAAAATTACTGTTTTTGCTGTTGAGAAATCGAGCATTTATTTCTTCTGTTGCTGCAAGAATAAATATAATTATCAGTACCATTTCTAAACCTGATTTTCTGTTTCTTTTTGTAGAGATTAGTCGAGGCAATGTTGTGATTTACAAGAACAATTTTCTCTGCTTCATCGACACAATCACCTGGACTTTGATCGTTCCACGCTCTTCACAAGTTACCGTTGTGTATGATGAATCAAGATCCACGTGTAAGTAATTTTCCTTTTTTTTAAAATTTTGATATAGATACTAATTAGAATAAAGCTGGTCCATTGGTTTTTGTTTATGAGAAAACTTTTCTAGTAACAGGACCCAAAGTCTGTGAGTTCAGTACCCGGTTAAGGCAGTGGAGAACTTTCAGAGGGAAATTAACAGGAGATAACTGATAACTGACATTCATCAAACATGGTACGTGGAACTAGAACAGTCTGCCCCAGTGAGCGAAATAAAGGGTTCAGTTCGACATTTCAACCACGGGCGAAACGTTGTAATAAATATGGCGACAAAGATGAGGACAATAGTCCGAAGAATGTAATTTTAATAATACCACATTGACTTACTAAAAATGCTCATAATCTAACAGTTGTAAAAATTTATTATTATTAATAATAATACTATTAATAATAAAATAAACTTTCATTTATAGTTTTATAATTTGGTACTTTGGTATCAGCGTGTACATCCTTGTGCAAATTAATTGAAACAACCGCTTTAGTTTCTTTTCTTTCACTATACGTTCAGTTTTAGACCCACTGGGGTGACAGGGTGTAATCAATTTCTATTTTTTTCATCAGATTAGGTTATTTGCAGAAGTGAATAGTAATATGAATTTATTTTCGGGGTATATGATGAAATTTGTTTGGTCTTGAAAAATGTTGCGTCATTCGTGATTGCATCAGATTTTCATCACGCCCAGGCACTATTGTCTCGACTGTCGATTAGTTTTCCTACGGCCATTGCCTTCGATGGACATTGCTCCAAGAAGCGTACGAAAATTTTAACACTGCACAAACACATTGGTAAGCCTTACCAGTGAGCAAATCAAGATACTATAGACTGGCCCGGAAACTCTCCTGATTTAAATCCAAACAAGAATCTGGTCAATCTGCAAGGAACGACTTCGTGGAAAGGACATACGAAGTACTAATATGTGCACTGGGTCATGTTTCATCGGAAAAATACGGAGAAAAATCTAAATAATAACGGAATTATTCGTTTCGTTTCAATTAATTTGCACAAAGGTGTATGTCTAGGTATGATTTATTTTCTTTTATAAGTGTGGTAATAAAATAAGCACACCGCGTCTCCCATCTCGCTTGCAACCATCCATCACAATAAAATAAACGTTTTTCAGCACTAAACCGGAATTACTTAAATAAAGCTTCCTAAGCTTCTACATAGAGCTGTTACTATATTACAGTTTATTTAACTCATTCTCTTTCGCAATGATGGAAGGTTTACTCTGCTCGGACAAACTAAGGATCCTCATGGTATGACCCTTGCTCTGACGAATTGCCGGTACCTCAGAAACAGGCTCATTCTACTAACGACTCTTCTAATTCAGAAGGCGAACAATCGAAATTGACGAACACGTGTCACAACAGTGCCTGAAGAAGAAACACAATAAAGACCTGATATAGCCAAGCCATCCCGACGATCCCAAAAGACCCGCAGTTGCTCGGACATTTGAAGGATTTTTCCCATATGAATAAAATAAATACTGGTGGAGAATGTGGTAAAAACATAAGCACATACCATTTCTCCTCTTGTAAGCATCCATCACAATAAAATAAACGTTTTAGACACTAAAGGAGAATGAGTTAAATTAAGCTTAAGCTTCTAAATAGAGTTGTATTATAGTAAGACAAAATTGTTTCATTGAAAAAATACGAAAAGAAAGTAAATAACGGAATTATTCGTTTTAAACCTATTTCTTTAGCACTAACAGGATGGCGGACATACAAAATAAGATCCTCATTCATATTATTTTAGAATGTGTGGGTGTTTTTCTTAAAAAAGCTATCACTAACGACATTTCTTTATTTCACGCAATTTGATAGTCGTCTTCATTTTCTGTTCCCTTCTAAACAGGCTATGGTTGTAATCATGGCTGCCATAAACTACGAACAGACACCATCAGTTGCTGGGGATTGAGCTTAGACATGTGTCAAACGCGTAAGTAGATTCATATATATATATATATATATATATATATATATATATATAGATTTTTTATATATAATCCTTTCAATTAATTAAATATATATATATATATATATATATATATATATATATATATATATATATATTTAATTAATTAATTGAAAGGATTATGACAAAAAAAATCTATATTTAGTATATTGTACAGAAATAAATGGCCTTTTGGAATCCATATAGATAAAACGCAAAATCAATCAATCAATCAATCTATCTATCTATCTATCTATCTATCTATCTATCTATCTATCTATCTATCTATCTCAGTCTTTTCAAATCTATCTATCTATCTATCTATCTATCTATCTATCTATCTATCTATCTCAGTCTTTTCAAATCTATCTATCTATCTATCTATCTATCTATCTATCTATCTATCTCAGTCTTTTCACAGCTATCTCTCTGTCTATCTATCTACCTCAGACTTTTCACGTATCTATCTCCCAGAAATTATAATAGTTGTTGTATAAAACACAGGTAGGCTAAAAACAAAAATAAATGTGTCTGATCAGTCTTTTCAAATCTATCTATCTATCTATCTATCTATCTATCTATCTATCTATCTATCTAAAACAGATGTATACTTGACTTCATGGTTTCAATAATTCAGTCCTCTGTGGAAACTCAAAACATCCTGAAAGCCTTCCCTGGACTTATTGTTTCAATTTCAATGGATAAAATCTGGGAGGCTGGAATTACGAACTTGATTGAAATATGGTTGAACATTGTGAAATAAAATGGCAAAGATGTTGTCTAACAGTTGGTGTCGAAAATAAAAGAAAATATATTTTCTTTTCTCATCAAAAAAGCAAAAAAACTGAACGAAAACTTTGCCCAGTCCAGTATATTTGTTTTCTAAAAAATCGATCCGAGTTTAAAGTTTCCTAATGTAATAAGATGACGTGAGGACATCGTGGCAGTTATCAGCGCGGAGATTGAACTCAGCGACCCGTGTTCAAATCTTACCCTAGCCAGCTGCGTTCTTTTTTCACATAAATGCTTTTGTAAAAGGCACGGATCCGTGTTTTATCCTTCCAGATATGGGTTAAATAACTGCGTGGGCTAGACTTTCTTGCCTTGGTTGGTAATTTAGTGTTAGAGAATAAAAATTCTGAATGCCAATCTGTTGAGAGATCAACGGGAAACTACTCTACTGTCTTTCCCAAGAATGTATAGACATCCACAATGTCATCTGTCGGGAATTGGAATCAGCTCTGTTCTAAAAAGAATAGGCATTAAAATTAAAAGTAAAAAGAATTTTAATTCGACTAAAATAAAATTTTATGTAAAATTTCATCCATAGCAGTTTTTTTTTGCTTATTATTTTTTATTAAAATGTTTTCTTTTAATAGTATTCAAAAAACGTATCTTCTATATGTTAAACAGCGTGATTTTTTTTTCTCAATTTATTTTGAAAGAAAACAACGGGTCTGCCTGTTCCAGTTCTTGCGCCCATCGTTGTTACGGTCCAACAAGTAGTCAATGCTGTCATAGTGAATGCGCCGGTGGATGTACGGGAGCCGGATCAGAAGACTGTTACGTACGTGCTTCCATACTTTTTTTCTTCTGTCGATATCTCAGAGGTTTCGTCTTAGCAATATTATAAGTATCACATTATTATTTTGTTTTGTGCTCCATTCATCTAAACTCTGTAAATATCTATAATGTATTATTCTAATATTATGTGCCGTGGTCCTTAAGGACGTCAGAAATCATGGATCTTCACATCTTCCTGTTCTTTGTAGCTCTAAGCAATATTTGACTACCACCCTTCCTTGTCCATGTTTTGTCATCCATTCATATAAACTCGTGAGGTAGGTTACTTGTTATTTCCCGTTGCCCCTCCTACAGTCTGTATGTTATCTGAGTCTTAAATTCTCCAAGCCCTCTTTCCTCATTATGTACCGCAGAAATTTCAACTGTCTCTTTTAGATTTTATGTGCGACGATATTTCTGTCCCTAATTTTCTTTAAAACTTGCTCGTTACTCATGTGTTTGTCGCTGGTATTCCCAGCGTCTGTCTGTAAAATATCTATGTCGTTTTTCTTCTTCATCTGAAAGGAAATTGTCCAGCATTCACTGACATATCTTATTTTTGCTTTTTGTCCTCGATTGGCTGTGAAGAGCGAGGAGCAATATGCGGTCAACTCCATTTTTGTTGTTTCTTTTTTGTTTTTTGGTATATTTTTCGATCCATCATTTTTCTATTTTTTGCTTTTCTCTTCCCACCTTTGTTTTATATCTTTCTCTATGATAGGATAAAGAACAAATATGAAGCGTTTGTAAATTGAACATGCCTTAACTTGAACTACCTTACAACACCTTTCCTATACACGATATGTTGCTATTTCTATGGCAAATATTTACACCGACTACATTCCTTATTTCCTCTAGTACAGACCTTTGCAATTAAGAACTGCCTTCGTACGTACACAGGGTCGACTCATCCTAATTCCGTTCACATTCTAGCTTCTATCCCAGAACTGTTACTTTCTGAAACAGTCTGTCTAAAAGATGCATCCTTGATAACTTCAATCTTAACCTCGTCAATCGTTATCTATCCTACATATCCTCATAATAGGCACTTCTTACCTCTTCCTTTTTCGTCTTAAAAAAAAAAAACTTATTTAGCAACTCTCTATTATGAGTGGGTTTTGTATTAAAACAACAGTACA